>JAHPZR010004681.1:0-20465 GCA_019787425.1 Platygyra sinensis
AAAAAATACGCCTCGGAACAAGATTGAAGACCACAACCTGCCCTGTCTCGTTCCCAGGCGTCCTTCGTTGTTATCCCGGTGCGCACAGAGTTATAGAGGCCTGTTGCTAATCATTAAGCACCGCGTTCCCAAAGTCAAAGACGCCTGGTGACAAGCCTGCTTCTCTGCTTCGGTCCGGTTAGCAATATTTATCGCATTTCGAGGCAAATATCACAGTCTTCCTGTAATTTCAAAAAGTGTTTTGGAAAGAACTACAGTACACTCAAATTAAAATCATCTCAAATGTGAAATTCAAAAACAAATAACAAATGATAATGAACAGATATCTTTTCGGAAAGTTTGAAATTTAGTTTTGAAAAATTCGTTGTAAAAAACAACTTTTCTCCTTTATAACATTGCAATTTCTCTTTTTTTCCCTTCCTACTATTATATGAATGATTTTAGAATTTTGATAATTTTCCCGTTTAGATTGCGCCGCCAAGATTAGGTTGGCTAACTGGGTGTCTGTGCGTATACGATGCTCTGTTCATCGTGTCTTTACATCAAGTTTAATGTTAACGTGTTTAAACAGATCGTAATTGCAGTCAGGCATGATAATAATAACAATTAAAATTTTGTTGACACCAGCTAAATTTTTTTTGTCTGAAGGCTTCGGTTACAAATACAATAATTTTCTTCAGCATAAAGGGCGTACGAATGTAAGTGAGTTCTTGAAAAGAGACGCAGGAAAAAGTCACCTGGGATTGCCTAGGGCCTTGTAAATGTCAGAAATGTAAATGTGTTTGTTAATAGCATTTTGTTCGCGAATAGCCCTGTTCATGGTTAATTTTTCTTATTTGCATTACAACCTAATCCAACGTGGATGCGAGGCAATTTCGGGCTAAAACTAAACAATAGCCCGAAATAGGCTAGTTTCGAATTGTGCAGCAACAAAATAACAGAGTCGAGGTTCAGGGGAATAATTTGCATTTTCCTTTGTTTTGAACAATACAAAATGCTAATTATTCCCCTGAACCTCGACTTCGTTCTTTTGTTTCTGCACAATTCGAAACTAGCCTATTGCCTTGCATTCATGCTAGATTCTTTTGATATGCAAATTAGCAAAGTTAACCGTGCCGAAAGGGCTATTGAGATCCACATTTCCAAAAATAATTTTTTTTGACCTTAGGGAACGGCAGTTTATAATCTTGACGTCGTCAAGGTCAAATTCTTAATTTTTTTTATGCAATGTTGGGCTAATAAAGCGTTCTTATCTCCCGTGAAAATCTCTCTCTTGATCTGACGACTCTTCATGTTTTAACGATATAAACTTAGTCACGGTCTTTAAAATTGATTTTATAGATAACTCCTGTTAATAGATCTTTACTAAGTTTGTATTTAGGTTTTTTTTTTCAAAAAAGGAACCAGCAGTCATCACGGCTTTATGGGCAACACTGATATTGAATAGATTTAGAGTTTCTGCGATTCTTTGTCAAGTTCATTGAATGTACGGCAAAGTAACTAAAAACAGAGCTATATTTATACCGGTGACCAAAATTTAGAAATCCGCAATCAGCTAGAGCCATCGAAAGAGATTGATTCCCAATTTAAGCATTAACGCTTTATCCATAGATGACTTAGATTTATCTAGGAAGGTGGTTTGACAAATACAGGTATAGCTAGCTGTTCAAAGATAAATTGATGAAAAAAAATTGTAATACACATAAGAAGTAGAGAATAAAGAGTTTGTTCATAAACTTTGATAGACAGTTGTAGATAAGACAGATATTGTTAAGTGTTTAACCAATCCACCCAGGCAGCCCGACAGGTTAATAAGCAACTATTTAATACCTTTGTACTAGAGGCCACTTGGCCAGCTGTGTTGAACATGTATTTGGTAGAGTTTGGCGCTGTTTGCAGCATGTATAATTATCAAATAAAACCTTTATATCATAAGAAAATTATATTACTTCAATTGCATTCGAAACTCAAGAATTAATTACTTTAAACGAAATGTAAACAGCTAATCCAGGATGTTTTTTTTTTCTTTGACAATTTCAGGAGAGAGGGTTATATTTACCTTGATCAAAATGCGATACATTGCTACTCAATGCAAAGAAGCTTACTTGACACCAGGCTTCTCTGTAGTGAGAGCGCAGTCGTCAAAATTAAATGCTCTGTTACGCGTTGTATTTTCAACTCCCTTTCTAATTTGCTACTTTTTTGCACAGAGACGAGCAACTTAGCTCAACTAGCAGTTGCTTTTTCTTAGTGGCGGTGCTCACTCATTTCTTCACTGCCTATCAAAAACCTGGATTAATTTATCATTTTTCTAAAAAGCTGTGTGCAAATCTAAAGGGAACGTAAAAAAGATTGTTGTTGTTGTTGATGTTTTAGTTGTTGTTACAGTGCATTTGTTACTGATTTAACACATATGGTTCAGGCGCGGATTCAGGGGAGGTGAAATGGGTGAATTTTCACCCCCCTTTTTGGAGCCCCCTTCTTTCTTTTTTTTTCTTATCCCTCGAATATTGAAATAATATTTGATTTCTCTGACATTATTACAAAAATTCACCCCCCATTTCAAAATCCTGGATCCGCCCTTGATGGTTATCAATTAAAGCCCTCATATTACAATGAAAATAATTATCTACAACTGTCAATTATATTACAATCGCAGTTTTTAATTAATTTCCTATGCTTGGTAAAAAGGGACAAAACAACAAGATCATTTTTTACATGACAAGACGGGGATGTATACATCAAGATTTGTCCATATACATCAAGATTCGTCAGCTTCAATACATCAAGATTCGTGTATATACAGCAAAATTGGTGTACGTACAGCAAGATTCATTTATATTATAACCCAAGTTGTTCTCGCATTTTGATTGGTTCTCGCCTATGATCTATTAGAGGACAGATGCACCATTGACGTTATCATTACAAAGTTTTTCCCTCTGTCGTTTTAAAATGGCGGAAAGTTTTGAGAATTAGGATAATATTTTACGTGACTGGGCAAAAGATAAGGTACAAGTCTTGCCGAGGCATTGAACAGGTTCGAGAAGCCAAAAAACGAAAGATAAAGCGGTTTCTTTTAGAAAATGATACAGAAATAATTTTCGAGCAGTCTCTGTCGGCAGTCGAGCAAGACTAAACCACGCACAAACTTGGTCTTGGTAAGCCG
Organism: Platygyra sinensis; assembly: GCA_019787425.1. Classification (NCBI taxonomy): domain Eukaryota; kingdom Metazoa; phylum Cnidaria; class Anthozoa; order Scleractinia; family Merulinidae; genus Platygyra; species Platygyra sinensis. Next base: position 3,167 of record JAHPZR010004681.1, read on the forward strand.
AGAACCATCTTTCATTTTGTATAGGTCATAGATTACGTCAAATGGCTTTTTTTTCGTCTTCGCCAAAGTGGGCAAAGGCGGGGCAAAGTATTTTGAAATAAACAAAAGTTTTATGAGTATAGTTATTTGATTCGTTATTGTATAAAACAAATACATTCCATGTTGCCGTGTGTCTGCTCAGTGATAGATCACAGGAGACGTCAAAATGTGGTAAGGACATGAGTGACACACTCGGCTACGCCTCGTGTGCCACTGTTTTTGTTCTTACCACATTTCGACGTCATCTGTGATCTATTACTGAACAGACGCACGGCAACATGGAATCTATTTGTTAAATATGTATATCAAGATTTGCGTATATACATCAAGATTCGTCAGCTTAAATATTAATCAAGCATTCCAAATGTACAGGAATATTAAAGTTCGGGTATGTACATTGAGATTTTTGCATATTCATAGTATTCTATGTGATACACCTAAAAAATCAAGAGGTGCAAATTTGAATATGCCATTTTTCGGTAGCCTAGGTGTAGCCGTACCCTCCCCCCGAGGAAAAACGGAAGGGAGGGTACGGCTTCACGTAGGCTATTTTTCGGTCGTCGTTTGAAAACACGACAATCGATCCAGTGGTCACGCCTTCCTTAATGTCCAAACTGCTCGAATCTTAATGTATATAAAAAAAAATCTTAATGTATCTACACGTCTTCATTGAATGACCGGATCTTGGTGAATATATATATCTTATTAGACGTTTTGTTGTGTAGTATCGCTGAGTATTTTTACGAGTTGTGCCGTATTTTGGCGAGCCCGTAGGGCGAGTCAAAATACAAACAACGACTAAAAATTCTCAGCGATACTACACAACAAAACGTCTAATAAGAGATTTATTATCCAACACGCCAAATTGGTATGTTCGTGCGGGCGAATTTCGTGGATATTTATTTACAGGGAATGCTTGACAGAAGTATGCGAAGTGGAACGGAATTGGTGCGGGAAATCCAGCTAACTGATTGGTCAACGGCAGGAAACCTGTCTAACCAGTCCTCTGGAGTACAAATACCACGTGATATTTGTACTCGTTTTGGGCGTTATTTGTACTCTGCGAAGTGCAGTTGGATAATAAGCACAAATCTTAATGCACATACACGAATTTTAATGTTCCTGTACATTTGCAAAGCTTGATTAATATTTAAGCTGACGAATCTTGATGTACATACGCAAATCTTGATGTATATATATGAATCCCGATGTATATATAGGAGTCTTGATATATATATACGAATCTTGATGTATTGAAGCTGACGAATCTTGATTTATTTCATAGATACTGAGATTTACACACGAAAAAAAGCCCGCGTAAAGCTAGTACGTTAAGTCCGTTAGCCAATAGGAAACCCGAACGATGAGTTTTCACTAGTGAAAAAAACGTCGTTCGCCCAATCAGAAACGCGAACGACGAAAATTCACTAGTGCACAATCGCGGCCCGCGAGTTTCACTCCGACACTTGAATCTAACATGGCTAGTTCAAGGTTTGCTACGTGATGTGTAAAGTTTTGTGTATTCTTGCCCAAGGATTGTTGCTGACATTGAGCTTACCTGTTTACCAGAACGCACATGTAAATAATGTTTGCGAAAAGGTTTATTCCATTCTTTGTTATTTATTTCCAGAGTTCCACTGTTAACAATTAAAAAAAGGGAAATATGTGTTCAGGAGAATCCCTCATGCTTCTGATGGATGGAAACTTTATAAATCATTTCGCTATCTTGAATGAATTGTAAACAAGAACGGGAATAAACAAGAACACACTATCTATACCAGTTGCGTTACGGTGGGTTGCGCTTTTCTCTCACACAAGTGATGAGCCTTCTTCAGTTCTTTTCTGCTACAAAAGAGCTTCTACATATATAACAGACAATAAGTATTTTAGCCTGTTAATGTTTTGGCAGATTTGTTACGTTCATTGACGGCAATGCAGCCCTTCACAATATTTTAGTCTTCAAATTAGTAAAACGTTGCGTTACCATTCATGTCTTAAGATTTCTGTAGTTCTCGCGATCTCAACTTAACAAACCTAGCCTAAAAACAAATTCCATTTTTCACGATGCAATGTTACTTCTGCCAGTGATTTTCCGCCGGCCTACACTATTTTCTACTACAAGCACAGTGACAACACTTTCTTCAGTTATTTTTATGGCCGATCTAACTGATTAATCCGGCGTGGCAATTAACTTAACTTCACAATTCACTCCAATGCTACGCTCCCTAGCCCAAGCATCCCACGGAATCGCCTTTTGGCATCTGGTTTTATATAGATAGACTCCTTTTTCTTCTGATATACTAAAATAGTTTTGTATACAGCACATTTCGTAGCCATTTATTAGTTGTAATTATTTTATTTTTCATCAGGAGGAGAAGGTTGTTTTGGCGCATGTCCATCTTGGTGTTCAAGCTGCCGATGTATCTGTCAGCCCACCTTTGGTGGCGGCTTAGGTGGCAAGTGCAGCTGGCCATGTAACTTCTGATTTTCCCAGGCTGCTAGCTAGCATGAAGTTTAAAGTGGAAATAAATTAATGATAAAACTGGATAATCAATATCAAACTGAGGAATATGTAAACTTAAGAGAAATAATGTGCTCTTCTAAATGATCAACCATCTTATAAAAAGCTAATATTAATTAAATGAACTTTTTCACTTTGCATCTTATTTCTAGTGATTCTGAGAGTTCTATGTCATAGCTACATAGTTCAAGCTTCAAGTTTATGAGGCGTTTCTACCATTAAGTCGTTCTTTAGATTGACAGAGGGTGAATCACATGACTTTTAAAAAGGGAGAGGGAAGGAAACATGATCGTAAAAAAACACTAACACGAGACCACGGCGAAAAAAATAGGTGCTCGATGAGCACATGAATCTACGACCATAGGTAAGAAGAATGGGAATCCCTGCATGTCTCCAGAATTAACGAAAGCTTCTTTTCTGACAAGAAATAGCTCGTATTATCAAACAAATCGGACAAGAATTCTGGAGAAGATTTTTATTTCCTTCCAGAAGATCAACAATTTTCTGGTTCGAATTTTCTTTTAAAAGATCGAGTAAAAGCACTCTCTTTTATAATCGAGCAAGTTTGACAATATACATTTACAACTGGTCACTGGTCACTGGTCACTGGTCACTGGTCACTGGTCACTGGTCACTGGTCACTGGTCACTGGTCACTGGTCACTGGTCACTGGTCAATGTGCACACTCAAGGACACAGCGGGCTGAGCTTGATGGTCCTCAACGGGCCCATGACTCCATGCGCAAACGCGAACAAAAAAAAAGACCAGCGACGTCTGGAGACGAGACAGGAAACAAGTTTCAAGGCCTATAATTTATTCTATATTCCTTTGACTTCTTGCAGAGGTTCACTCGTTTAAATGTTTCCCTAAACATGGGAATTCTAAAACTGTAAATGATGGGATTTAGTAGAGAATTGGCCAAACGAAAAAGGTTACAAATGTGAAATGCAAGTAATGGAACACACTTAGAGCAACCATAGTGAATGCAGTAAACTACGATGCTTGGAATCCAAAAGAGAAGAGATGCAGCTATCACAAGAAAAAGAGTCCTTGAGAGTTTAGCGTTCTTTTGCTGATCATTTTGTCTGTTATGTTCGCCATCTATGGCAGGAACTGTGCAATTTAGTCTTGTCCGGATGGCTAGATAAGACGCAGAGATCGTGACCAAACATAACCCCAAGACAGAACCAAATGCAACCATCCAGTGGAAGAAATCCAGTATGTCGTACACGGCCAGCAAAGCCAGTGCCCCTGCAGATATTGCTGCTACCCACGTAAAAGTGGCACTGTAAATGTAGCCTTTAGTACCGGAGACTCGATGTCGCAGAGGCCAAATCAAAGCATATGCACGTTCCAGAGATATAAGAGCGAGAAAAAACGCTGACGAAAAGGAAAAAGTTACATGGAAAGCAGTCAAAATGCTTTTATTCCAAGTACTGTTAAAGTTTGTTTTTTCAGGGTCAATGGGTCTTGACGCCGCTGTGAATCCAACAAACAGATCAGCAACAGCTAAGTTGATAAGAAGAAAGGAAGTTCGCTTGAATCTCTTGCGATGCTTCCAAAACACGAATATGGTGAAAATGTTGCCAGTAATGATGACTATTGACTCGAGTATGACAGCAAATTGAAGCACGTTAATAGCAGTAATGTACATGATAGTTTCTATGAACTGGTCTGGTAGTCAGCTGAAAGTGCTTTTAGTGTTCTTTTGCGATTGAGTTCGCAAATCAGTTCGGCCGGACTTTACAAGGCATTGCCATCCTATCGGAATCATCAGTCGCGATGTTTCGCTCAGCCCGCTGTATTACAAATGCATTCATTGTTAGAGTTTTTAATGATTACATACAACAAGATGAAATAAAAACTTCTCATCGGAAAACCAATCTACGACTACCAATAGTATTGCGAGTTACAATTTTTAATTAACACATCTAATAAAACACTTCGCTTACAGCAAGATCAGTTTGGGATTTCTTGTCCTACACCCAGCTGTTGCGATTGTCTCGTAAATGTAAATATGTACATTGCGTACTTTGAATTATTAACGAACAGGAAATGCTCTATGTGCTTTCTCTAATGTATACTTCTAAATTAAGGTTGGGTGTTAACAAATTTAGCCAGTACTTGTAGAAGTGTCAATCGCTGGAGGAATTTGGAACAGTACAACTAAATTTAAGGTGGTGTCTTAGTGGAACTTATTTATTGCGTTAAACACAATATAAATACTGATGGAATACCGGAAATACCGTATTCACGCATTTTTGATTACAGTCCCGACTTCAATTAAGGTGACCACTTGTTTTGGTGCTTTAAAAATGATGACAACACTGAGAGGTCTTAGATGTTTTGTCAATATCAATGCAATAAACAGAATATCACATGGCCGCTTGGAAATGAAAATAATTATTGTTTGCTCAGCCGGAACTAATCATCAGTTGAATGAAACATCATCAGAAATGAAAAAAAGGCCCAATCGTAATTTTTTTGCCTACTACTATGGATATGTTAGCATTCTGAGATCGACTAATTTGGAATAAAACAAGTGGCAACCTTTTTGTTTTTTTAAGGCATTTTTTGGGCAGTTAAACATTCAAATAGTTGTTAGTGCAGTTATCTGCGGTTCGACATACAAACGAGGTCAAAGATTCCATTCCTTCTATTGACCCTTTCGCCTCGTTCGTGAGACTTTTCGAAGAAAGGAACATTTGTTAGCAGACTCAATTGCAACAAAAGCTATTCCTATGACAATTTTCACCTTTGGAGGAGATTGACCTAAACAATTTGGTTCCTCAACCCCATAGACCTTTTTATCGTGACTTCCTTCCATCCAAAGAACATTATGGAAAACTTTGCAAAAGCCAAGGCTTGAAGTTGCTTCAAATCTTCCTGATTTTTGAAAATTTCAATCTCGATCATCAGTCATTCGTCGAGTTTTACAAACGAGTTTCAGTCAAACTAAGTGAAGCATACCCCTCAAGATTGCATTAATATAATGAACTGATTATTTGAAACTTGAACCCGCTAATCGTTTCAAGAATGCAATAATGAATTGATTATTGGAATATTGAACTCACTCGTTCGATCCAAGAATACGGCTAACCGGGGTTTCGTTTCCGAAAAATCAATTCACTATTGCATTCTAGAAAAGACTAGTAGGTTTAAAACTTACTAGTCGCAACAGTGAATTGATTTTTCGAAAACGGAACCCGTTAGCCGTAATCTTGGATCGAGCGAGCGAGTTCAATTTTCATTATTGCATTCTTGAAACGACTAGCAGGTTCAAGTTTCAAATAATCAGTTCATTAATGCAATCTTGAGGGGTACGCTTCACTTAGTTTGACTGTAACCACGCTTGGTATGGTAGAACCCAGTCTTAAGCTCCTCGAGGGCAAATATTAATTATCCACGTAAACGAGGCACCTTAAATGTAACATTTGAAGCTTGCTGCTCGATGACGGAGCGGTAAAGCAAAATAAAGACTTGGAGAAAATGATTTCATTGCAAGAGTCGTTAAAGCTTCATTCTCTATAAGATGACAGAAAAAATATAATGTTCCTAACGCTATTGAGTCTGTGAGTCCAACGAGCAGATTAGCAACAGCTAAGTTGATAATGAGAAAGGAAGTTGTCTTGGGTCTGCTTATGAAATTACTGGGCATTTACAAGAAACAAACTTTAACAGCGCGGGCAATAAAAATATTTTGGCCGCCTTTCAAATAACTTTTGGTTTTGCGTCCGTATTATGCCTCACACTTATCACTCTGGAACTGTGCATATACTTTGATTTGGCCGCTCCGCCATCGAGTAGCAAGTACAAACGTATACAGTTACAGTGCCACCTTAAACTGGATAGCTGCAATACTTGCCGGGGTAATGACTTTGCTAACTGTTTTCGACGTCATGGATTCCGTATACTGGAAAGCTGCAATCGTTAGCGTCAAGGCTTTATGTTTGGCCACGATCTCTGTATCGTATGTGGCAATCCGAGCAAGACTTAAGAGTTCCTGCCATAAATGGCGCTCATATCAGAAAAAATGAACCGCAACAGAACGCGAAACTTTCTAGGACTCTGTTTATCATGATAACTGCATCTCTTCTCTTTTAGGATTCCAAGTGTAGTGGGTTTCACAACTCAGGTTCTATGTTTCGAGTGTGTTCCATTAATTCTATATCACACTTTTACCATGTTTTGTTTGGCCAATTCTCTCGTAAATTCTGTCATTTACAGTTTTAGAATTCCAATATTCAGGGAGACATTTCAACAAGTGAAACCTTGCAAGAAGTCAAAGGAATACACAATTAATTAAACGCCTCGGAACAAGAGTGAAGACCACAACCTGCTCTGTCTCGTCCCCAGGAGTCCTTCGTTGTTTTCATCCCGGTGCGCACAGAGTTATGGGCCTGTTGTTAATCATTTAGCACTGCATTGCCAGAGTTAAAGACGCCTGGTGACAAGGCAGCTTTTCTGCCTCGGTCAGAAATATTTATCGTATTTCGAGGCAAATATCACCGTCTTTGCGAAATTTCAAAATGTGTTTTGGAAAGAACTATAGTACACTAAATTTAAAATCATCTTAACAATTAATAATATCTTCATGAGGGGACGCAAGCGGCAAAAACTGGAAGTATGGCATCACGCAGAGAGATTTGTCTGCGGTTAGCAAAGGCGTGATCTTCTGTCATATAAAGTTTTCGTCGGCTGTAAGCTCTTTTCCTTTGAGACATCTGGCATATGTTGTTGTCAGATCTGTGTGCGTGTCCAAACTATACTCATTTACCGCGTGCATATTGTCGCGAGGCCTTATGTGGCTAAAAACAGAATTGCGATGGCGCCAATATATGAAAGGTTTCGCGCTCTTCACTCGCGACATCAACGACGATGTATTCTTACTTGCACCAGGCAAATACTGGTATGTCCTAAGTAGCAGTATTTGTAGAGGATGGGCAGGTCAGCTCTTAAAGAAAGATTCACTTGTGTCGAGTTTCCCCGATGAATTTAGAACTGAAGAAGTTCACTTCGGCTGGCCGATGGAGACATTTGTGACGGTAAGGCCTACTCTGAGTAAATACTTCGAAATTGCCGCCTCGCCAGTTCAGCTTCGCTGGCCGTTTTGTTAGCCAACTGCTTGAAAAGTACTCATTGTCGGAAGGAAGTGCGTTTGCATGTTAAAAATTATTTCGTGACGGCGTTTACAAATGCAGTGCCCAGTGAAACCGCTAACTAAGGTGGATGACAAAAAGGTCAACGAAACGTTAACAACTAATCCAGGGTGCGGTTTTTTTTCTTTGATAATTTCAGGAGAGAGGGTTATATTTGCCTTGATCAGAATGCGATACATTGCTAATTAACGCAAAGTAGCTTACTCGTCACCAGGCTTCTCTGCAGTTGAGAGCTCAGTCGTCAAAGTTAAATGCTCTGCTACGCGTTGTATATTCAACTCCCTTTAGTCAAACACAGTCTTTCGTATCCATATCTTAGATACTTAGCTCGACTAGCAGTTGCGCTGCTATTTCTTAAAGGCTGTGCTCTCTCATTTCTGCACTGCTTATCAAACGTGGATTAAGTTATCATTTTTCTCGTGCAGCTGTGTGCAAATCTAAAGGGAACGTTAAAAGAATCGTTGATGTTGTCGTTGTCGTTGTTGTTGTTATTGTTGTTGTTGTTGCTGTGTTCCATATGCATTTGTCACTGATTTAGCACATATGGTTATCAATTAAAGCCTTTGTGTTACAATGAAAATGCGTACCTACAACTGTCAATTATATTACAATGTCAGTTTTCAATTAATTTCAAAACAAACATATATTAAAGACTAATCCACGATCAAGAAAATGAGTCCGGTTCATGTTCTATCGGCCCAATTTACATTCAAATGTTTTTCAACTGAAAAAACATTAGGACATATATTTCTTTTTACACAGAGATTATGAAGAAATCATCATATGTTTACTGCTATTATTGTTTCTCATAAAATCTCATTTTAATAGAGCAAAGAAGTTTTGCGTTATATATGATCACAGCAGACTGCATGGCTGTTTCAAAATGAACTACACAATTGCACCGCAGTATCTACACATATTAGTGATTCAAGGTACCCATCTAATCTTAAGTTCTTTATAACATGACAAGGCACCTTGCCATCGAGTCCTTAATTAAACATTCAGATTGGTCATTTAGAAACCGACAAACAGGTGGCAAACTTCACAAATTTTGCCTTATCCTGTTTCACAGATGAAGATATGTGACAACTTTGCTTGCTGTCTACCTTTCTGTTTTTTCCCCTAAGCATCAGCTAACTATATTGTTTGACGTCTTTTTTTTAACAACAACAACAACAACTTTTAAACAAATATATAGTTAATGGATGCCTACCCCGCAAAAGCTTGCAGAGCTTTGTTCTTTTGTATTTTTCGTAAACATGGGAATTCGAAAACTGTAAATGATAGGATTTACGAGAGAATTGGCTAAACTGAAAAGGTTTAAAATTTGAAATACAAGTACTGGAATACCTTTTTCACAGAGATAATGAGCACAGTAGACTACAATACTTGGAACCAAAAAAGGAGAGATGCAGTTTCACATACGTCCTAGTTTCACGTTCTGTTGCTGTTCATTTTCTCTGTTATGAGTGTCATCTAGTATGACAGGAACTCTGGAGTTGAGTCTTGTTCGAATTGTCAGATAAGACAAACATATCGTAACCACACACAAAATCATGACACAACCGACTGCAAATATCCAGTATGCGAAATCTAATATATCGTATGCAGCTAGCAAAGTCACTGCCCGGCAGATATTGCAGACATCCACGCAAATGTACCACCGTAAATGTAGCCTGTAGTACTTGCTACTCGATGGTGGAGCGGCCAAATCAAAGCATATGCACGATCCAGAGAAATGAGCGCGAGGAGAAATAGTGACGCAAAAGAAAAAGTTACTTGAAAACCCGTCAAAATATTTGTATTGTGAGCGGTTTTGCAGTTTTTTTCTTTAAAATATCCAGGGATTTTGAAAGCACCTAAAGATAGCACTGCTGCGAATCCAGCAACAGATCAGCAACAGCTAAGTTGATAAGAAGAAATGAAGTTCGCTTGAGCGTGTTGCAATGCTTCCAAAACACGAATATGCCGGTGAAAATGTTCCCAGCAGTGATTATCAAGGACTCGAGAATGGCAGCACATGAAACAGCAATAATAGCAGTATTGCACATGATAGTTCCTTTGAGCTGGCCTGGCACTTAACTGACAGATTTTTCACGGTTCTTCGTGGATTAAATTCAGTTTGGCCGGTCTTCAATGAGGGAAAACATTGCCATCCTACCGGAAGAATCAGTTGTGGCTTGTCGCTCAGCCCGCCTTATTACAGATGTATTCAGTGTTAGCTTGTATATAGTTTATAATAAAGAAATTAATTTCACATCAGAAAACTAATCTACAACTACCAATAGCATTGCGAGTTATAATTTTTAATAAACATCTGACTAAACATGTTGCCTACAGCTAGGTAAATTTGCAATTTCTTCTCCTGCACCCAGCTGCTGTGATTGTCTTGAAAAAGTCAATATTATGTACATGGCGTACTTTTAATTATTATCGAATAAGACAGGCTCTTTTCATGACATGCACTTTCTTCAATTCAATTCATATTTGCTATCTAAAACAATGTCTAACTTTCAATTCATTTTAAAACTGGAAATTCAGTTTTGAGAAACACACTCTTTAATTAATTTCAAATGTGTTCTCTCGGATCTTTTGTATGTAGAGACGAATTCTAAAGAAATCTGTGAAGAAACATCTTTTCCTTCTTTTTTGAGAAAAAATGCTGATGTCCGCATTTTTATTGAGATTCAAGGCGAATTATCTTGAAAAAAATGCTTGGCTACCTCAATTTTTCTGTGTGGATTCCAATAGCCCTTGTAAAGATCTAATTTTCGCGCGTGGTCTCAGTAACCTGGCACAAAAACCTTTGTATTTAGTACGCACCGTCTTTAATAAGTTTTCAAATACTGCCAGTTTCAGCCTCAGTTTGATTCTTTAAATTTCTTTAAGTTTCTAGGGAAACACTTCGCCAAATTGGACAGTGCGGGGAATAAAGATTCTCGCCCAAGAAAGTTTTCCTTCTTCCTCTCGTTCGATTACTCGAGTATAGCGATGTGTCACTCTCGCCATTTTGGTCTCAGAATCCCAAACTATCTTCTACGGGTTTCTTAAAGATGCAAGTTTAAGCCCTCCCTCCGGAAATGGGCTGCTGTAAGATGCCAGTTTCGGCCCTCCTTTAAATCTTTATATCTGCGTTTCTCGGATAATATTTTACACTTAAAATAAGTAAGTTGAGAAACAAACCTATCCCCCCCCTCCCCCCCCTCCCCCTCACGTCATCCTGCCAAACCAAATTTTGTGGCAAAATCATGTCTAATTCACAAGGCCACGCAAGCCGTTTCAGAAACAAAATTTCTCCTGATACCTCGCCATTTGTTCCCGGATGCCAGGCGCGGCCGTACTCGCCATCTTGCATAACTTGCGTCACGCGTCGTTAGCATGTGATAATTGATCTTGGTTTTTCGGAAAATATTTATTTGGAAATTATAAAAGCATCTATAATCATTGACTGTTCTTGGAAGGGGATCTGGTATTCTTATTAGTGATGTATTCCTAAGTTGTGAAGAGTGAATACTTACTCGATCACAAGCAGTTTAAAGACAATAACAATGTAAGACAATCTTTCAGAATGTTATATTATTATCAGTTTGCATGGTTGTTTGAGCAAGGGAAAAGTAAAACAGTATACCACTTTCATGACTCACCATACCTCGCTTTACACTGCTAATGAAGCAATGTTTTTAATCAGATAATGTGCAGAATCCAATCATGATCCATTTTTAATATGACGCAATACATGGTAATCGCAATTTCTCGGAAAGTGTGGAATAAAAGCTCAAAAGTATTTTTATTTTCCCCTGAATTGCGAAGCGAGCAGCGAGGGTGAAGCCAATACAGTATTTGCTTTGGTAAGTACACATAGTTATAGCTAGAAATTTTGTTGGTTTGCTTGTCTACTTGTTGAGAATAAGATGAATTAAGATTTCTCTGTTATCTTCAAGAGACAATTATAAGTTGTAATAGAAAAGGCGGAAGCATCAGTGATTCAGAAATTGACCAAATCATGAAGAGCATTTTATGAAAAGGACTAAATTGGGGTAACATCAAAATCTTTAAGGAAAAGGAAGTAAGCTAGGGTGAGGAATTACAACAGACAATGAGCAATGACTGCCTATTAATTTGAAAATCATAGCTCAAAAGGCGGTCTATATTACAGAGAAACAGCAAGGTAATGGTGAATTTATTGATTCAATCGACAAACAATTTAAGTAACTTGATCGATGGGATTTGAAGATTACATTCCTTGATAACATTTTGAAAGGATGAACACAGACACTGAAACCGAAGGTTTTCTTGTATCCAGTTCGAACAGTATTGTGTATCATTCAATCTGTATTTGTATTTGTTTTGCATTTGAATTAAGTCTTATCTCTTGACCTGTTCATAGTTCACCTTGCTTCTTTCGGTTTCGTTGCGAAGTTTAGCGAATATATTCACGGTAAGTTTATTCTTGCTTGAAACCATCAAGTTATTCTAAACTCATAGAATCGGGAAGTTTGGGGGCCAACCATTTTTAGAAAGTTTAGTAATAAAATGAGACTAAGAATCAATGTGCTTTCCATTTAATAGGAACTGAATATTGCCGGTTTTCATGTGACGTGGCCATATATTCTGAAATAAGAAAAAAATAACAATCTGTTTGTCTGACGGTTTAGATTGATCAGAAACGAGAGCCGGCCGCGAAGTACTGAGTTTCATGTGTCCCAGCTCCAGCAAAACTTAATTACTGTTAATTTTCTGTTATTTTTCAGCGCTGTATTGAGACACCAACATGGCCCCTCCATGCAAGATTCTGTAAATCATTTTGATGGCATGACAATAAAAAACAACAATATTTCATTCTAGGATTTCTTTCGATGAAATACAGTAAAAACCCCTTTGTAAAAACCTTCATTTTTTAAAGTCTGGCAAAATAGGTTCTTGTATTTTGGGGTAGTTATTAGCAATTTAAACTAAGTAAGTTCTCAAGTAGGTTCTTAATTTCTAAGAAAGTAATAAGTGAGTTGATTACCAGGAAAATAAATAAACTTTGGTTTTAAGCCTTATTGGGGAGAGCATGCGCGGGGTCGGCGTGCGGTGGCACGACTTTTGAAGGAGAGCTTAACCCTTCCCGTGTTTAAAGTTTATAGCAATGTTGAGCGACTCAGAGCATTAAAACTCAACCGTTCACGCTAACCAAGTAAAAAGCGTATGACTGGAGGAAAATTAAAGTTAGGTGGCAAGCATAAGCGCGGAGAACGTGGCTCCGTCGAAGAGGAACAGACGTGTAAACGATCAAACATGGCGTCCGAAGAGAGCGAATCTATAGACGATGATACAAATATTAGTGAGGCTCAAGAACCCACGCGGCTGGAACTCAAAGAAATGCTAGTATACATAAAGATTGAACTCTCAAATATTGTCCGCGAGAACAACAAGCTTGCAAAGGAGACGGCAGGGCTCTGGAACACAATACAGGAGCAGAAAATCGAATTGGACTCCTTGAAATCGTTGATTGCAATAAGGCAGAGAAGGATAATATCGCCTTAGAAACCGAGCTGAGCGTCGCAAGAAAAAAGGTAGACGAACAAGAAGAGGAAATAGCGGAACTTTATGTCCTCCAGGACAATTTAGAGCAATACACAAGAAAGCAATCTCTTGAGATTTGTGGCATTCCAGACAGCGCTTACTCCTCCACCGAAGAAGCTGTACTCCGACTCGCCGAGAAACTAGACGTACCATTGTCACCAGGAGACATAAACATCTCTCACACAATCAAGAGAAAAGGCGCAGGTACCATCCTAGTGAAATTTCAGAGCCACAAAGCGAAAAGCAGATTCTACAAAGCAAGAATTAAATTGAAAAATATTAGGCTTCCAGATGTATTCCCAAATGCCTCGACTGCCACACGCGTTACAGCGGGACAGGGCCGAATTTTTATCAATGAGAACCTCACAACTTACAGAAAGGAACTCCTAAGGAAGGCGAACGATAAGCGCAAAGACGGATTGGTAATCAGCGCCTGGTCACTGGATGGGAAAATTCTTGTGAAAACGTCGCCGTCAGGAATTCCGATAAGAATCTATGAAAAGGAAGACTTGGAAAATTTATAACATAGCTAGCTAAAAATCAATCACTGGCTTGTGTGGATAAAAGGTACGACTTGGTTGTAGTGTACGACTAATGTTAGCTTAAGTTGTATTTTAATTGGCCCGGGAAAGGGACATTAGGGTTTGAGAAGGAAACTCTCTTTTTTCTTTTTCTTTTTTTTTTGTTGTTGTTGTCGCTGTTACTATTGTTGTTGCGTTTTTTTGGTTGTTTGTTCATTTGGTTAGTTTCTTTTTTTTGCCTATTTTTACTCGCGTTGTAGCGGAAGTTTTGTTTTCTTTCTTCTTCTCAGTGACAATTTACATTTTTAAGGACCTTACGTGCTAACTATGCATAAGTACACAAGGTATGATATTTTATCTTTAAACGTCAGGGGAATTAGAGACCAACTAAAAAGGAGGAGCATCTTTGCATATCTTAAAGATCATTCACCAAGAATCATCTTTCTGCAAGAAACGTATTCCGAACCAAGCGATGAAATGATATGGAAGAGTGAATGGGGAGGCGAAATATTTTTTTCTCATGGAACTAAACACAGTAAAGGGGTATGCATTCTTATTCACCCTTCGATGCGGGGTAAAATTGATTATGTTTTTAACAGCAATACGGGACGAATGGTGTTAATTGCAATGGAATTCAACTCACTGAAGCTGTCACTCTGTAATGTGTAGCACCTAACAACCAATCTGAGCAACTGAATTTTCTACAAGAGCTAAACAATGTGCTCACTGATAAATCAGAACTTTCCACACTTATAGTAGGTGGCGATTGGAACTGCACTCTCACAAAAAAAGATAAAGTGGGCGGCACCGTTTGGAAACCGTCAAACTATAGGAATCTGCTTTTGACAACAATGGAGGCTTTTGACTTAGTAGATATTCAAAGAGTACGCCACCCGCAACTGCGAAAGCACTCTTATGTATCTAAAGCCTTAAAACTTAAATCAAGAATCGACTTCTTCCTAGTTGCCCAGAATTTGACACGATTTGTTAAAAAAAAGCGATATTAACCCGTCTGTGGCACCGGATCATCAAGCAATTTACATGTCTTTGTCGGGGAGAAATGAAACACCTAGCGGACCAGGGCTATGGAAATTTAACAATACTTTATTAGATGATGAGCAATACCTGCTAATATTCGTGAAACTTATGTTTCTGCAAGCGACATGTATTCAGACGTAGAAGACAAACGTTTGTTTTGGGAAATGTTAAAAATGGAGTTTAGATCAACGACCATCTCCTATAGTAAAAACAAAAGTAAATTAGTACAAGTTAGAGAAGAAGAAGTTAAAAGTCGACTCGAAGTACTCGATTATATCATCTGCAATAATTTTAACTCCCCTGGTTTAGATCCCGTTCTAAATGAATATGATAATCTTAAGGACGTTCGCGCCCAAAAACTTCCCACTCACAGATTTCTTTAAAACTTTGACTGCAGGTAGAAAATGGTAAGATTAGATTAAAAACGTAAAAAAAATCGGGATCACCGAACTCGTTTTGAAGATAAGGCGTAGCTCAGACCATAGCATTTCTAGGATTTCCAGTCATTCGAGGCGATTCTGGCCGGATTCATTACTATCGGCATATCTTTAAGTTGAAGAATCATATCTAAGTTATGTGTGTTTAACACAGCATATATAGGTCTATTTGATTGATCTTTGCTACATATGTCATTAAATCAGCTAGAATTAGCCTTAAAAAATACAACTTCTAAGTTACGCACACCTGTATCCATGCGTCAATTCGACTCTATTTGAATAGTATATGAGAAATAATTAAAACTTCCCACGTACAGATTTTTTTAGTTTTTTGGTATAATGGAAAGAATCAGAAAAGAAAGTGATCTGCCGAAAAAAAAGTGGGGGTCACCGAGCACCTAACAAAAATATTAGCACACAAAGTTACCGCAGAGGTCATCAGCTCTATATTTTGTTGAGTTTTCGACTCGGTGCGCGCGCTTGAAAATGACGTGGCACGCGTGTGACCAATGAATAGCGTGCGCACTAGAGATGCGCAGTAGCAATGGGCGCGAACGTCCTTAATTCGACAAATGAAGAGAAATTTTGTTTATTAACTTCTTGATCCAAAAAGCTTTTCTCAATACACGCTCTAGACAAACATCTTTCAAACTAACCAATCAAAACGCGCATCTGATACGGCACGAACCAATGAAATTTCGTGTTAGAAAAATCAAAATTTGTGGCGAAATCGCCAAAAAGCAAGCGAGCGCCGTGTAAATGAAAGCGATACCAGGGTGCATTCCGTATAGACCCCGCGCCGAAGTTACGCCAAGGGCTTTGAAAATGTACGCCGAGAAGGCCACAATTCTACGCTGTTGGTATCATACTACGCCTTACTTCGCCAATAATTGTCCTGGGCCTAGATCTTTTGCCGCCGCGAAAGAGGGGCGGCTAAGAGAAATCCTAGAGACTAGTTCGTTAAAGCGATCTCCGTGCTCGCTATCAGGAGCAAAAGCATTTACTTTTCATCTTTACATGTTCAGTGGTCGTGCTTTATTTTACTTAGCCATCTCTAGAAATCGAGGACATAAGAGCCGGCTAATTTTGATAAAAGTTTTCGCTTATCGTTGACAAGGAACTCTGAATTTCCGTTTTTATAATTAGAGAGGGTACGCCAGTTACGCTTCAGTACGCCGACATCTTGTCGATCGCACGCCGGTAAGCCTTAAAACCCACGCCGAAGATCTTCGGCGTACCCTAAACTAAATGCAGCCTGGAAGCGATATCAGCTTTGAATCCTTCTAAATCTTTGGGAGAAATGCCTAAAGTTCGGTGAAACAGAAGAAATGTTTAAAAGATTTACGACTCTGTAAGGAAAGAGCTCCAAGATGAAACCACTGTACTTGATCGCTCTTGAAAGTGACGCAAACTTGCCCGATTTGGCAGCCCGAGAAGATGGTTGAGAAGTTGAATCGCTCATCGTGCCTTGTGAAGTTTTGCTGGTTTGGAATCATAGCACAAGCAGGCAAGTTTGAGTTAATGCAGTTAAGTCGAAGGGCATTAAATGCATCAGTCTGGTGAGCTGTCTGGTACATTCTTCTAAGTTTTAATGGTCATTTTTTGAACATTTGACAGCCAAAACACGGCAACCGATCGGCCATGTAAAATTTGATTTGAACGGATTTCGCTTCGCAGATTGTAGCATATAGTTGGCGTTTAATTTTATTGCACATCTTTTTCAAAAAACAGAATGTGATTTTGAGAATTTTATCGCAGTAATTAAATGCAAAAATTATTTTGAAAAACGTTTACTGTGTATTTTGTTGCATAATATTTTGTTGTCTTCGCTTGAGCTCCCTCGGCAAGGTCGTCTAGCTCACTTAACATCAAGGCATGCAAAGCGCTGTTGTTCTTCTTTCTTTTGCTTTCTTTCCACAAGTCTGAGTGAAAGAGATGGCCAATCCCCAAATCAAAACGTGGAAAAATTTTCTTCATTTCAATTCCTTAATATTTGTACTTGAGAGTTGAACTACC
>JAHPZR010004682.1:2500-22922 GCA_019787425.1 Platygyra sinensis
CGTCTAACTCCCATGCAAAGCGTGCGTACGTTCATTTATTTCATACTATTACTCATTTAGATAGACTCGGACCTCCGCGCGCTCATTGAAATGTTCTGAATGGCTCGGGCTACTAGAGTGCAGCTGGTTTTAGTTTCCCAGTGAATACATTACTGATTTTTCCATTCTTTATTTTGTTTAGTTTTAAACTTAAGTCTTTTTGTAAAATCGACTGCACTCCTTAACCTGGATATTGAGTGTCACAATGCGGACCTTTGGGGCCTGTGGGGAGGTGCGAACGCACCCCGTGTACCCCCCTGGTTACGGGCCTGCACACTCAAATACAGGTTTTTCAGTAAACGATTGAAAATCAAAGCAAACAATGGAGAGATTGAAGCGGAATTCTACATTTACTTTGATTTCGGGTTGGCGTGAAATGTTTATTTGTAACGGTTTTCTTTTCACATATATTTTTTTTCACTCAGCCCCTGAGGAAGGTTTGTATCGCAAATCGAAATATGGGGTAATTTTGTTTAAAATAATTTAGCCCTTTATTCCTTTTTCATTTAATTTAGGTCATATCCGCCGTTGGGATCAGTGTGCCGTCTATATTTTGATGACTTCCTAACTGATGTCAACCAGTTTTACAAGACATCACAGGAGAAGAGCTGAATAGGGGAGCCAACACCGCACCAGATGGGCGGCTAGACATTGCGGCAAGAGGGATCTGGAGAGGCAGAGGTCGGCTTTCTTCGATATGACAATTTGCCACCCAAACGCTGACTCCTACGGGGTGGTGGATCCAAACCAGATCTACAGGCAACATGAAACCTAGAAGAAGCGCAAATAAGCTAGCCGAATTCTAGAAGTGGAGCAAGCTGCATTCACGCCATTAGTTTTTACTACGACAGATTGCGGCCTTATACACCCCCCCTGAGGTGTAATGAGGACGATGATGATGATGACGACAGATGGAATGGCGGTGAAATGTAAACGATATCATAGTAGCGAGGCTTGCTGAGTTAGTTGCCGCAAAGAAGGGCGAGCTATGCGACTGCTATGTCATGGATCAGGGCTAGGGTGTCCTCTGCGTTGCTGAGATCAGAATTGTCGGACATTGACTTTGACATCAAGAAAGGACATGCGAATATTCAGTTAAAGACTGTGAGGACCATATTAAAACTAATAATAAAACTTTATTACATACATACATACATACACTTTATTTAATCTCGGATTTAATTTATTCATTGATTTCACATAATCGGTAAAGGTACATAATGAAAAACGAAATTAAGAACTCTGAAACGGGTAGTATGCTTTTACAAATACTAATACTAATACTAATACTGATACTGATACTGATACTGATACTGATACTGATACTAATACTAATACTAATACTAATACTAATACTAATACTAATACTAATACTAACAATAATTGTTGTTATTGTTATTGTTATTGTTATTGTTATTGTTATTGTTATTGTTATTGTTATTGTTATTGTTATTGTTATTGTTATTGCTATTGCTATTGCTTTTGTCATTGCTATGGTTATTGTTATTGCTTTTGCTATTGCTGTCGCTGTCGCTGTTGCTGTTGCTGTTGCTGTTGCTGTTGCTATTGCTATTGCTATTGCTATTGCCGTTGCTGTGGCTGTCGTTGTCGTTGTCCTTGTCCTTGTCCTTCTCATTGTCCTTGTCCTTTTCCTTGTAGTTGTCGTTGTCGTTGTCGTTGTCGTTGTCGTTGTTATTGTTATTACTGTTATTGTCAACACTCGCTTTGCAACTACAACAACGTCTTATGTTCCAAAAATTCGAACTATGGTAAATTAAATATTCGATACAATATGGACCTATATTATGGAATGAAACTTATGAGAAATTTAAGATTCTAACTCCCTCTTCATTCAAAAGAGTCATTAATTTCTATTAAATTTTACTACTATAATTGCTATATTTTTGTGTTTCTGTTATTTAGTTATTTATTTTATTTACTTTTTTATTGTATACATGTTTAAGAATTATTTGTTCTGTAATCTATTTCCTTAATTAAGTGTGTTAAATGTAAAATGTAAAATGCCTTGGTCACCCAACAAGTTAAGCTTTTTAGTTATTTTGGGAGACCAGCAACTGTATGCATTTTTAATTTATTTCCTGTTTCATTAGTAATTAAGGTGATTTTATAGTTCAAATAAACCTTGTTGTTCATTCTCGAGGGTAGAGGTACAAACCGAGGTAGCGTTCTTCAGGCACGATGCAAGTGTAAAGATGGAAGAGATGGCGTCGACAAGCACATTGCGGCCGCCGTGTACGCCCTGGAAGATTTCTTAAACTCTCGAGGCAATGGCAGTGTAACCATTGCCCCATGCACCTGGGTTAAAAGGCCGAGAGAAGATACTCAAGCGTGAGAGGTTAGAAATTTGGTGATCAAAAAGGTAAAAAGCTCTCCTACAAAAAAGGAAAACGCAAACACACGTAAACCCAAAATATTGAAAAAGATGTCCGTGCTCCTGAAGACACATATCCACCAGATAGGAAGTACCTAGGACGATTTACCCAATTAAAAACTGATACACGAGGAGGAACCTGCCGAATCAAGTGACAACAAGGCTGGGACTAGGATTATGAATACTAATGAAATTGAAAGAGTTCAAGAGAAATTATCCCAAAATCGTCGCCCTCTTCCTGCATGCTTTTCTCACAAGGCTCTCCTGAACTCGCAACTGGCTCTGAGGTCAGATCTTAAAGAGTCATGGTGGAGGAACGTTCTTCTTCAGATTTTCCAGAATGGCGAAAAGCGACAGTAGGGTTTTAGCCACTGATCGTTCCAGACAAATTTTCTTGCTTCTCGCTTTGTGTGCCTCTCGCTCACAAGATGCCTTTCGTTACCGATTCAGCCGCGACACCTGGGCACGGTATAAATATTACTTCAAACGTCAAACAGTGTTATAAAAGCACAATTAGATTACTATAGCAACGACAGATATAGAATCAGGATCCTCTTTTGTTGGACAATTTACAAAATGTAGATTACAAATCTAACTGTCTTTCGTGCACACGAACGAGTCACCGCGGTGACATGCTTTATATCCACTTTTGCCTTCTCGCGTTTTGTCTAACTGCGCAAGGAAAATCCGTTTGGGTTTCCTTCCCACGATTCAGGGTATCGGGAATCGTCACATCTTTTAGTCGTGACCATTCTGTCACAACACTACTTATTGAACACGAGTGGTTGACTAGGGGCGCTTTCCATTCGACCAAAAATTCCGAGATTTCTGGTCCGAAACTGAATGAAAAGGTAAAAATTCCGGGAAAAGTTTTCGAAAATTTAGGAATACGTTTTGGGTGCACCCGGAAAATTGGAATAACCGGAAAATTCCGTTCCATTCGACCATTTCTGCTCGGGCATAGTTTCTCCGAGCCTGGAAATCAAATTCACCATGGCTGATGCTCAAGCTTCTAAACATAATATTAGTGCTCTATCTAACAAACGACTGAAATATCTTATGAAATATATATGAAATAATTCATATTTGTACTGCGGTTGTAGATCACTCTTCATTGAAATATCTTAGTTGAACATCATTGCAGTGGATATGCCTCAACAAGCTTTAGTGAGTACTGCGAAAATACCTGTGAGCTACGTGAAATGTGAGCATATAAGCTGCTCGCTCGCTCGTCATTTGAAATCGACTCTTGAACTCGTCAGGAAAATAAAAAGGTATCGTACCCTAATTGTAGTCGCGGACTCCTTTTAAATTCTTACGATAAAATGTTATATTGTCATCCTCACCTAATACATCGTTTATTTCAACTTCAGCGTCGTCGATCGAGCAACCTGAAAGCAAGTAAACAAAGGTAAAAGAGTCCTCCTTTTGATTTCGTATTTTCGCGCCAAACTTGAAACCTGGTGACCAATGAGCTGAGACGGGCTAGTCCAAGGAACCGGAAAATACTGTTCCATTCGTCGCATGGAATACCAGGAATTTCAAACCGGAATATTTGGTCGAATGAAAAGCGCCCCTAGAATTTCCCAACTTTCCCAGGCGGTGTTGGACACGACTCGCAAAGCGTGCCGGGAGAACTTTTCGCTCTAGCACATTTTCATCTGATCGCCGAAGGGCAAACATCTCCGCGCGCTAAAGGTGATGTGGAAATAATAAAGTAGGTTCGCTCGCTATCGATGGTGAGAGAATTCTCGAATGACACATCCTTACTAAATATTTCGCAGGCCGACTTACAGCTGTAGATGTAGATGTCTTCTACTCGATTCACAAAGCCGCCTTTTCAACGCTGAGCAACTGATTTTAGGAATCACAGCTTCGCAGTACGTCGAATATTTACGGTTGAAAGGAAAGTTATTTCCGTTTCTGGCTTCTTTGAATTCGATCTTATCTGACTCACTTTCTTCCTTAGATGTCTCGACCTGTGTATGAAGTACATCGGTATATCGTTCGACACCAAGAGAGCCAGTGAGAAAAGGACGGTTGTATAATTCGAAAACCAAGGCAATTAACTAATGTTTTGTCCTTGAAAACTCGTGTAAAGCTTGATGAGCCCCTCCCAGGGGGGGGGGGGGGGGTGCATGTTCCCAAGATCCCTTAACCTTTTTGGATTTTATCCCTTGTTCCCCATTACTAAAACCCCTTGGTGTTCCCTTGATCCCAACAATCTAGTCAAGAGTTCCCCTGTTCCCTGAAAATAATTTGAAAATATCCCCTGTTCCCTGAAAATAAATGCTACAGTTCCCGTGTTCCCTAAACCCCTGGGAGGGGCTCCTTGATCAACCGAGTTTCGCTCGGTGTATGTTCTTAGTAATCAAAACGAATTATCAATAGCCTGATGGCTCTTTAAAGCTATAACAAAAGATCAATTGCAATAGATGGAATAAAAAAATATAATGGCAGATTGATAATTGTGGAAGTCTGATATGAGTTGCACCAACAACCCCCAAGTTAATAAATGAAAGTGTCAACAAATAATTGTATAGGTCCCCTGGACACCAGGTCACACTTTCAGCAAATTCTTGTTCAACTTACGAATTCAAGATTAATATACTGTATGTATCCAGCTGTTTTGTAGACAATGTGATTTTGGCCTTGCTCAATTTCCTTGAAAATCTTTAAGAGGCCTACTAATGAGTTTGCCTCAGAAATTGCTACTGGCAATTTAATATCAATGTTCCGCCTGAACTGGCCTTTTTTAGCTAAGTGTACTGATAACGTTAAATATATTGATTGATTTATTGATTGATGAGAGTTAGAGATTTCTCTTCCCTTAGCTGAGTTACATGAAGTGATTCATTTTGGACAAGTAAAGCCCTGGCCAAACGGAGTCGCAAGTAGACACAAGTTGAAAACTTGGGCCTACTTGCGGCTCCGTTTGGCCAGGGCTTGCGTGCACTTGCGTTGACTTGCGATGACTTGCGCTCACTTTGGTCGAGATCAAATTTGCACGCAAGTCAAAGCAAGTTTTTCACCGTTTGACCACCCAAACCAACATGACCAAGTCAACGCAAGTTGAATGACGTCCATTAACCCATTATTAGCCAATGAAATAGAGGATAGCCTGCCATAAAATGATTTTTTTTGCGACTTGCGTGTACTTGTGAGGAAACTTGCGAGTCCGTTTGGCCACCCAACGCAAGTCTCTACGCAAGTTCAACTTGCGTCCACTTGCGACTACTTGCCGGTCCGTTTGACCAGGGCTTAATATACCTCATACTGTTTTTCAGTAGTTGCAAGTTAAATTGCAAAATATGGGAGATATGACTAACATCTACTTTAAAATAACAACTGAATTCCAAGCTACGTCTTTTTTTCAACTGAATTGCAAAGTGCTGACAAGCACATAAAAAAAAAAACTAAAAAAAAAAACATTACAACAGTACAAAAACCACTTCTTTAAAATTATATCTGGTTGTGATTTGTATGTTTTTTAAGGGGCAAATCATCTATGATAGACACAGTGAATGTTAGCAAGGAATGAATAGGTAAAAGGATCTCTTTACCCAGAACAGTGCAATACTGGTTGTTTGAAGTATCCGTCAGTTCAAAATTTATTATTCTCTGTAAGTCTTGAGGTCAACAACATAATGATCATGTAATGATTTTAATATTCTTAAAAAAGAGTCTTCACAGCACTTCCTCATGTTGACTCACAATGACTAACCAACTAAATTAAGAATAATCAGTACATAGCTGTATCCCAGATCATTTGTACTGGGATGTCTTCACTGAGATAACTGACTGCAGCAACATTTTGTAATAAAAGCAAAATCAATGCACTGTATTGAAAAATAGCAGTAGCTCTTAAAACTTGGGAGTACCATGCAGCTTTCTAAGCAGTCATTTGCATTATGTCTATTCCATTCTAAATTTGCCATCGTAAACGGCATCATGCTGTAGCTTTCCCTTTTTCATAACTACAGTGTCGGTGAATAGAATTAGTTCTTGGGAAATATAGCAAAGTTGACACCAAGCCCATAGTCTTTGGTAATTTAGCATTTGCTTCCAACATACTGGCTGGTTCTGGTCGTGCATTGGTATATAATTTATCTTTGCATGTATGACAATATTAATACAAAGTTTCTCTTTGTCCTCTTGTTGAAGATGCCTCCATGCCACGTGGATTTACAGCTATGTCTAATATACATAAGACACTTATTTATTTGAGCCTATTTGTACATGTAGTCTCCCGCAGCCACCAACATTGAAGGGAAAACAAATATAAAGAAGTGGGAGATCAAAAATAATCAGCCATAGATGACCAAACAATAACATCCAAGAGTAGTAAATTTATGTTTGAGATAACAATTCAAGACAGGCAGTGATCATAATAGTGAAAAATCACTGTAAATGAGATGATATCTCAGTTTAATGTACTAGTATCCAAAGCAGGATCCAAAAATCTTGAACATCGGCCAAACAAACGGATGACATAGGCACTACAAAAAAAATTAACAAGAAAACATTAAGATTTTAGGGAAAATGCCGAGCCACAAAATTATACACTTATCGTGGTGAAACGAGGGTAGAAATCACACCATCAACTCTCGAGATACCGCAAACATCTGACAAATCAAGGAAAAAGGCCCAACCTCAAGTCCGATTTTGGCCGTTAAAACAGCGGGGCCCGCCTGGGCCCGCCGGACTTTTCTTTAAGTTCAACTATCAAAGAAAAGTTTCACGCAAAAATAATCGAAAATAACTAATCCCAGTTACCCCGCAAACGCCCAAAAGAATATCCATGTCAAGAGTGGATGATAAAGAAACATTTTCAACATAGTGTGATTTCCATTGACTAAAATTGATGCAAAAATTGCTTACCTGCCATTGAGACTAGACAAATAACTGGTCTAGATATTGCACTAGCAGCTCCTAAAAAAGACTGTTCGTTTGATTGTCATGGTGAGCGCAGAAATCAGTCGAGAAACGACAACCTCTTCTCAACTCGCGACGAAAAATGTGTCCGCCATTGCTCCGTCTGAAGCGACATTTGATTTGAATACTGTCACGTGAACCGCCTGAAACTTTCCCGGTTTATTTACATCGGAGGTCACGTGACACTAGAAGTGAAATCTAACGCCGAAAAGCTAAATTGATGATTCATCTTATGATGACCTCTATTCATTGGGTGGAAAAACAACCACGTGATGTAGCTGTCGCTGGCTTGATTGTGGGGCATTAAATAGCTCATGATCAAGAAATGGAAATCGTTGCAAGCCTTTCCTGGCTTTCTTTCATGGCTATTCAGGTGAGTCAAGCATGAGTTAGTTGATGATACACTCAAGTTTCCCTGACGGGATGTTGCCTCAAATTTGTAAGAAGAAACAAACCCTGCACTGAAAAACGTCACGACGGTCTTAACCGATAAAGCGGCAGGAGTAGACTTATCCTGAAATACTAACTAAGAACAAGCGATTAGTGCTCTAGTGTCTTGTCGTTCAGAAAGTTTTCCCTTCGAGACTACAATAACACATACAAGCTTTTCTTATCAGCATGAAAGCTTTTTGAATCATCTGCAGATTAAACGAGATGGACGTTTTCTCGTGACAAATTTTCAAGGTAAAAGAAATTTCCTCCCCTAAATCAAATCAAGTTGCAAACAAAACACCATAACCGTAGTCCGTTGATTCATTGACTGGTATTATGAATACAACTGAAATTGAAAGAGTTCAAGAGAAATTATCCAAAACTCGTCGCGCTCTTCCGGTTCGAATTCCTGCATGCCTTTCTCACAAGGCTTTCCTGAGCTCGAAACTGGCTGTGAGGTCAGATCTAAAAGAGTCATGCGGAGGAACGTTCTTCTTCAAATTTCCGTATTGTTAAAAGCGTCCGTAGGGTTTAAGCCACTAATCGTTCCAGACAAATTTTCTTGCTTCTCGCTTAGGCTGCCTCTCACTCACAAGATGCCTTCCGTTACCGATTCAGCCGCGACACCTGGGCGCGGTATAAATATTACTTCAACGACAAACAGTGTTATAAAAGCACAATTAGATTACTATAGCAACGACAGATATAGAATCAGGATCCTCTTTTGTTGGACAATTTACAAAATGTAGATTACAAATCTAACTGTCTTTCGTGCACACGAACGAGTCACCGCGGTGACGTGCTTTATATCCACTTTTGCCTTCTCGCGTTTTTGTCTAACTGCGCAAGGAAAATCCGTTTGGGTTTCTTTTCCACGATTCAGGGTATCGGAATCGTCACATCTTTTAGTCGTGACCATTCTGTCACAACATTACTGATTGAACACGAGTGGTTGACTAGAATTTCCGAACTTTCCCAGGCGGTGTTGGACACGACTCACAAAGCGTGCCGGGAGAAATTATCGCTCTAGCACATTTTCATCTGATCGCCGAAGGGCAAACATCTCCGCGCGCTGAAGGTAATGTGGAAATAATATAGTAGGTTCGCTCGCTTTCGATGGTGAAAGAATTCTCGAATGACACATCCTTACTAAATATTTCGCAGGCCGAGTTACAGCTGTAGATGTAGATGTCTTCTACTTTCACAAAGCCGCCATTTTCAATGTTGAGCAACTGATTTTGGGAATCACAGCTTCGCGGTGCGTCGAATATTTACGGTTGAAAGGAAAGATATTTCCGTTTCTGACTTCTTTGAATTCGATCTTATCTCACTTTCTTCCTTAGATGCCTCGACCTGTGTATGAAGTATATCGGTATATCGTTCGACGCCAAGAGAGCCAGTGAAGAAAAGGACGGTAGCATAATTCGAAAACCAAGGCAATTAACTAAAACTTCTGTAAAGCTTGATCAACCGAGTTTCGCTCGGTGTATGTTCTTAGTAATCAAAACGAATTATCAATAGCCTGATGGCTCTTTAAAAATAACAAAAGATAAATTGCAATAGATGGAATACAAAAAAACATAATGGCAGATTGATAATTGTGAAAGTCTGTTATGAATAGCACCAACAACCCCCAAGTTAATAAATGAAAGTGTCAACAAATAATTGTATAGGTACCCTGGACACCAGGTCACACTTTCAGCAAATTCTTGTTCAACTTACGAATCAAGATTAATATACTGTATGTATCCAGCTGTTTTGTAGACAATGTGATTTTGGCCTTGCTCAATTTCCTTGAAAATCTTTAAGAGGCCTACTAATGAGTTTGCCTCAGAAATTGCCACTGGCAATTTAATATCAATGTTCAAACTGAACTAGCCTTTTTAGCTAAGTGTACTGACCACGTTAAATAGGGTAAGGACAAAACGTGGGTAGGCCAGGCCTAGGCCATGGGTAGGCCATGGCCTACCGGTGGTTAACTCCCCTAAAAGCAAAAAAATTAACCAAATGGGGATAAAAAACCAAAATAAACGCATGAAACCCTAATATGATGCCCAGGGATGCCTAATTTTCTTTTTCTCGTGGCGACCGGTGGGTTTGATTGACTGGATGGCTGACTGACATTGATATGACCGCTGGCAAGGACGAACGAAGTACCGAGACTACACATCTTCCCACAGTCATCATGGACTCAAGTGGCGGAGATGAGTCCAATCCTCGAGCCCAGAGTTCTCCGGCTCCTCGGTCAGCGGTGGGGTCGCCGGGGACCCCACCGCTGACCGAGGAGCCGGAGAACTCTGGGCTCGAGATTGAGATGAGTCCGACCACACTCTTGTAAAAATTTCCAGTATAATCTATTTTCCTGAGTAATCTTTGGATTGCATGACAAATTGATCAATTCAAATCAAACAGTAAAGCTTGTCTTATCGTTCGAGATGTAAGCATCATATCCTATATTTAAAAAAATATGCAATTTTGTTTGAGTTTACTCGGTAATTTTCGGTCTCTTCCAAATCTGTGAAAACAGTATTTACAATATGGGTCGCAGTTCCTGGAGTTTAAAACAAAATTTAGCGGTTTAACTAGCTGAATAATGTATCGATACCGATACCCGTATGAAAATACTGCTCGTGCTAATCAGCCGAATAATTAGTTCTCACAACGCCGTGAGAAGCGAAGAAGCTGGCTTTTCTTATATATTTATATCGTGGAATATGCCTTTGTTTAAAGGTGGAGCGAAGACAAGCTGAACAAGAAATTCGTAGTGGCTGAAAATTTTGCAGAAATTGTTTCCACAGTTGCTTTAAGATGCCTGGAGGGTGGGGGATTTGACCCTCTTTGAAGCTCTAGCGGGTGGGGCATTTGACCGTCTAAACTGGCAACATAGCGGGGAATTGGTCCAAAATTTTCAAAATAGTCAAATGCCCCCGGGTTTGCCCGGGGAGAGATGGGCGGTTTTGAAATTGACCGATACATATTAAGAAAAACTTTTCTTACAATAAAAATGCCTGTTATTATTTACTTATCTGTGTTTGTTTACACTAGTGTCGGTGAGATATTTGTGCGTTTTGAAAAAATGGAATCGCCTTCAAAGCACGGAAAGAATGCGAGTGCGAAAAAAGGGTATGTTCTTCCAGTTATAAATTGATATTAATCTTCAAGATTCGAATCAATGTTTATATTCTTACTTTGGCTATGTCTGCATATAATTGGCAAGAAATGAGTTTATGTGTTAATTACAAATCAAGTTTCCAGCTTGCCATTTAAGGCCTCGGCAATGAAAGTATAAACTTGTTTAATTTGCCGTTTTGATGGCCGGAACTCGTGGAGAGTGATTCCAAAGTGTTAATTGTGATTTTCCTTTTTCATATAAATAGTATTATTCATTCACTTCCATTCAAGATTTCTTTTGTAAGTGGATGGGAGAAAATGAGTCCGGCGATTTCAGGCATCAAAAAATTGAAATGGTTTCATGTTACGCTCGCAAAATAGTCTGCTTGCGGTAAGGGTCACTTAGACGCCCGGGCTTACACGAGTGTTTAGTCATCGCAAACACAAAAGAGCGGTGTGGCAGAATGGCCGAGTTGTTTATTTATTTATTTATTTATTTATTTATTTCAATTTTTATCCATTTTTTATTATATATATATTTTTTACTTTATTAACCACCAGTAGGCCATGGCCTACTCCATGGCCTACCCCATGGCCTACCCCGTGGCCTACCCCACGTTTTGTCCCTACCCCGTTAAATATATTGATTGATTTATTGATTGATGAGAGTTAGAGATCTCTCTTCACTTAGCTGAATTACATGAAGTGATTCATTTTGGGCAAGTAACATACCTCATACTGTTTTCAGTAGTTGCAACTTAAATTGCAAAATATGGGAGATATGACTAACATCTACTTTAAAATAATAACTGAATTCGAAACTATGTTTTTTTTTAACTGAATTGCAAAGTACTGACAAGCACATGAATAACTAAATAACAGCACAACAGTACAAAAACCACTTCTTAAAAATTATATCTGGTTGTGATTTGCATGTTTTTTAAGTGGCAAATCATCTATGAAAGACACAGTGAATGTTAGCAAGGAATGAATAGGTCATGGTTTCATTGTGTGCCCTATTACACCTCTGTTGAAGTTTGAGCCTGAATGTAACTTGTGTAAAAGGATCTCTTTACCCAGAACAGTGCAATACTGGTTGTTTGAAGTACATGTATCCGTCAGTTCAAAATTTGTTATTCTCTGTAAGTTTTGAGGTCAACAACATAATGATCATGTAATGATTTTACCATTCTTAAAAAAACAGTCTTTACAGCACTTCCTCCTGTTGACTCATAATGACTAACCAACTAAATTAAGAATAATCAGTACACAGCTGTATCCCAGATCATTTATACTGGGATGTCTTGACTGAGATAACTGACTGCAGCAACATTTTGAAAAAAAAGCAAAATTAGTGCGCTGTATTGAAAACTAGCAGTAGCTCTTAAAACTTGGGAGTACCATGCAGCTTTCTAAGTAGTCATTTGCATTATGTCTATTCCATTCTAAATTTGCCATCGTAAACGGCATCATGCTGTAGCTTTCCCTTTTTCATAACTACAGTGTAGGTGAATAGAATTAGTTCTTGGGAAATATAGCAAAGTTGACACCAAGCCCATAGTCTTTGGTAATTTAGCATTTGCTTCCAACATACTGGCTGGTTCTGGTTGTATATTGGTATATAATTTATCTTTCCATGTGTGACAATACAAAGTTTCCCTTTGTCCTCTAGTTGAAGATGCCTCCAGGTGGATTTACAGGTATGTCTAATACACATAAAACACTTATTTATTTGGGCCTATTTGTAGTCTCCCACAGCCACAACCATTGAAGAGAAAACAAATATAAAGAAGTGGGAGATCAAAAATAATCAGCCATAGATGACCAAACAATAACATCCAAGAGTAGTAAATTTATGTTTGAGATAACAATTCAAGACAGGCAGTGATCATAATAGTGAAAAATCACTGTAAATGAGATGATATCTCAGTTTAATGTACTAGTATCCAAAGCAGGATCCAAAAATCTTGAACATCGGCCAAACAAACGGATGACATAGGCACTACAAAAGCAAATTAACAAGAAAACATTAAGATTTTAGGGGAAAATGCCGAGCCATAAAATTATACACCTATCGTGGTGAAACGAGGGTAGAAATCATACCATCAACTCTCGAGATACCGCGAACATCTGACAAATCAAGGAAAAAGGCCCAACTTCAAGTCCGATTTTGGCCGTTAAAACAGCGGGGCCCGCCTGGGCCCGCCGGACTTTTCTTTAAGTTCAACTATCAAAGAAAAGTTTCACGCAAAAATAATCGAAAATAACTAATCCCAGTTACCCCGCAAACGCCCAAAAGAATATCCATGTCAAGAGTGGATGATAAACAAACATTTTCAACATAGTGTGATTTCCATTGACTAAAATTGATGCAAAACTAAATGCTTACCTGCCATTGAGATTTTGCAAATAACTGGCCTAGATATTGCACTAGCAGCTCCTAGAAAATGTTCGTTTGATTGTCATGGTGAGCGCAGAAATCAGTCGCGAAACGACAACCTATTCTCAACTCGCGACGAAAAATGTGTCCGCCATTGCTCCGTCTGAAGCGACATTTGATTTGAATACTGTCACGTGAACCGCCTGAAACTTTCCCGGTTTATTTACATCAAAGGTCACGTGACACTACAAGTGAAATCTAACGCCGAAAAGCTAAATTGATGATTCATCTTATGATGACCTCTGTTCATTGGGTGGAAAAACAACCACGTGATGTAGCTGTCGCTGGCTTGATTGTGGGGCATTAAATAGTTCATGAACAAGAAATGGAAATCGTTGCAAGCCTTTCCTGGCTTTCTTTCATGGCTATTCAGGTGAGTCAAGCATGAGTTAGTTGATGATACACTCAAGTTTCCCTGACGGGATGTTGCCTCAAATTTGTAAGAAGAAACAAACCCTGCACTGAAAAACGTCACGACGGTCTTAACCGATAAAGCGGCAGGAGTAGGCTTATCCTGAAATACTAACTAAGAACAAGCGGTTAGTGCTCTAGTGTCTTGTCGTTGAGAAAGTTATTCTCTTCGAGACTACAACTGCACATACAAGCTTTTCTTATCAGCATGGAAGCTTTTTGAGTCATCTGCAGATTAAACGAGATGGACGTTTTTCTCGTGACAAATTTTCAAGGTAAAAGAAATTTCCTCTCCCTAAATCAAATCAAGTTGCAAGCAAAAACCTCAACTGTAGTCCGTTGATTCATTTAGATCAGAATTCGAGTAGGTAGCTCATTGAATAGTTTGGTACAGTATATGTAAATTTTTGGGTCTTAACAGATTCGTTTATTATAACTCAGAAAACCATTTCCCCTACGCAGACGCTCTTTGAATTCGTCTCGCTAAGCCCTATTCAAGGTATCCAGTTCGCATTGCCCTCGTGATTGAATGTCTTAAAAAGTTCTTCAAGGTATCCAGTTCGCATTGCCCTCGTGATTGAATGTCTTAAAAAGTTCTTCAAGGTATCCAGTTCGCATTGATCTCGTGATGGAATGTCTACATGACCTAAAGGGTTCAAGTAATTAGATCACTGAGTCCATCTGAAGGTGTTCAATTACCACGCGAGTCACATTTTGTGATTAACATTTAGTGCCCCTTTGCTTACCGAATTGAGCATTTGACGGGAACAGTTTCGGTCGCGATTTTTAGTAGAGCGAAGTAAATTTTGTGGGCTTGGTGCGTACGGGCCCTTAGTTAACCTTGTACACAGATCTGTGCAAATTTGAGGAGGTACACAAATAAAGGAAGAGGTCAGACCTTCTAAATTCTTTTGAAATTTTCCAACTCGTCCACGCTATACTTGGATGACAAAACTGATACGTTCTCAGTACTGACATATCAGGCTACTTAATTAGCGACAGGAAAATTTGCTCGTGATAGCACGACCCGAAACAGTAACGTAGGAGACAGAATGCACTTCAGAAGCGTTTCGAAAAAACATGTAATTACCCCTATGGCCATGTTCTCCTTCTATGATAAAGCGAGTGCAAATATTATTTTGGATTTGTAGTTGAGGAATTCTCGGGAATTAACCGAGCTCTTTGACTGCTGGGCACTTAGTGTACTTGAGACTGTGACCGGCAGTGTGATAACGCAAGAATTGCGAAAACGTGGCGATTTCGGTATGTACAAGCTCGGAGAATTTGCTGGCTACAAATCTAAAATAAGTTTTAGAATCGCATAGTATTTCCGAAATACTCTCAGCGCGTTTCGACGAGGCTTTCTGTGCGAATTTGGTGAACGATTTTGACTGCCGGGCATTTAATCTATTTGAAACCGTTGCCGGCAGACTGATTAAGACCCATGCGATTTTATGGTCGGTATGTACAAGCTTGGAGAATATAATTCAT
This sequence comes from Platygyra sinensis, assembly GCA_019787425.1. Lineage (NCBI taxonomy): Eukaryota > Metazoa > Cnidaria > Anthozoa > Scleractinia > Merulinidae > Platygyra > Platygyra sinensis. The sequence continues at coordinate 17,752 of JAHPZR010004682.1, forward strand.
CCACTACAACTAATCCATAACAATTTAAAAAATCGTTTTAGCAATTCCAAACAAGCATCGCATCTTCTCATTATTTTTGAAAGAAGCGTTTTGCCGCAATAGGCCACGTTCGATATATCAATATTCTAACATGGCTCCGAGGCTTTCGGGTCAAACATCCTTATTTGGCGTTGTTTTCTTTGTATCTAAGTCTCTCTTGGGAATTGAGGAACAAAAGAAACTTGAAAAATTTGCAATTTTGACCCGAAAGCCTCGGAGCCATGCTTGAATATTGATATATCGAACGTGGCCTATTCGATAAATATCTATAACTGCCGATGTAAGCTGTTAAGTGTCAAGCACATGCCGATTTTATAGTATGCACAAGCTCGGTTATTTCGTAATCTTGCAAACAAACATAATTTTGGAATTGCTCTTCATTTCTAAAGAAACATCAAATATCATCAAGAAGTTTGAAAGAATCTTTCAGTGGAAATTCTGTGAAAATTTCTGACTGCGGGGCATTTAGACACAGCGTTCCTTTTACTATCCATACATACTAAAAAAATTATATGTAAACTAATGTTATATTTTTGGGGGGCTGATAAATGACACTATTTGTTATTAATCTGCTATTATCGCTGTTTAATTGCAGTTGGGCAATTACACCATTAAAACTACTGGAAAGAGTGAGCCAATGATATAATTTGTCACGACTGACCTATGGAAAACTGCTAAAGTTTATCAAATCTCCCTCTTTGACAAGGTAACTCTCAGTAATTTTAGGATTTACTCTCTGCTCAAGTAATGGTCACTTTAAAAACATTTCCAGAAGAGATCAAACAAGAAGTTGCCATTGAATGTTAAACAGCGAATGTTTTTGCTCGGCTTGTTGCTAGCTTTGATTGATTTTGTTTGAACTTCAGCCTGACTTCACTCTCAAAAGTATAGGGTTTGGCTATTCAGTAAAAGCCGGTTTCGATTTCACGAACTTTGATACCTCCGGTATATGTCAACATCAATTTTTCAAATTTTTATCCGTAGACTTTGATTTCTTTGTTTCCTAATTTCCATAGGAAAGTGCACGTTTTCATGAGCAACAATGCGGCTGAGATCCACTGAATCAGAAACGTTATTAGGTCCGTACTTTTCAATTAATACAAAGCCAACAAAGGGAAAATTTTGAAGTGATCGTTCTTCTCTCGAGCGAAAGTAGGTAAAGTGCAGGTGGTGAGTGACAGCTGTTGACTCGTTAGCCCATCAAATTGCTTTAACAGTTCTAACAAAGATTGTGATTGGCTTATTTTAGCGTACTTTATCAGAGTTTTGTTTCTCCCTACACTTCTTTTGTGCTTTACCGTTCCCTAGTGCTTTACAAAGAACAGAGCACAGTGGAAGGTTCTTTGTTTAAATAAACAAATAGCTCTATACTAATAGCAAACTCAACTACCCCATTTTATACTTACGATTTATTATGAAGTAATTCAATCCCCGTATGTACTTGTGCAGTAAAAATTTGAGACTTCAACTGCTATTTCAGAACTGAGACCGGAGCCAGTAATATTCACGCCAAAGACAATGGAAAATTTAGAGTGACATTCATCAACATTTCTTGATTACGTACTCTAAATTGTCAATTGCTTATTTCGTTGTTTACTTTCAAGTTCAAGTTCAAGTTCATTTATTTACACTTATTCAGTTACAATATAACAACAATAAAGAATAAAAAAGAAGTAAAAAACAGAGCTGATTATACATTGAGCTAAACATAACAAAGGGAAGAGTGTGTAGCAGCCAAAGGAGCAGAGCTTTCCCACATGAAATGATCTGATTAATCTTAAACTATCTGAGACAAACTTAGGAAAAGGACAATTAAAATGGGATAATCTCATTCGCAGTTATTCAATAGAGATTCTCTTCCTATATCAAAAATACAAATTCAATCTTAATATTCTACTTTTCTAAGCCCTGTGATTCTTTCCACGAATATTTAAAGCAATTTAAAATGGAACTTTAATTGCAGTTGCATGTCTCTCATGCATGATATTTTAAAATTACCAGGTATTACTGCCCTAGTTTTTCTCCAACTCATTTCAAATTGGACCTTACTTCACATGAATTATAACTGGGCCACTGGCCTGGAATTGTCATAGAGAATGATTAACTAGACCACCGCTTGCTTAAAATGATGCCTAATGGAGGTAAAACTAGCTGAGCAACTTAAATTTTTAAATTTCCATTATGTGAACAACAAAATTAATACAAAAAGGTTTAGTACTGACTTTTAAAATGCCCTGGATATACAAAAAACAGGAAAAGTTTACAGTGTATATACAGTTTAATTTATTGCAGTTGCACTAGGTATGACAATTCGAAAATTCATATAATTATTTTTTTTTAGTTTTCAAACGAAATATATGTACCTTTAGTGGAAACGCTTGCAGCAGATTACTTTGTTGTGTAGTTTCTGGTTGCTTGTTGTATAGTATTAATTGTTTCTCTGGAAAGAGCATTGACAAGAAATTTAGAGTTATTTCTACTTGCCATGCATGTACCAAGGGACAATTATCAAACTCTTGTTAGGTACAGAAACAACATAAGATTATAAAGACACCAACATCATGTTGGGTAAATTCAGTCAAGACATAATTTATAACAGTACTAAAGACTTTGTAACTTTTAATGTTCTCTTGTCTATTAGCTAATATATCTTCTCTTCTTAGCTTTTTGCAAAGAGATATCAATATTAGTAAATTCAATGATGTGTTCACTTACCTTCGTCGTATTCGACGAAATATCCACTCTTAGATTTCAATCAGCTGTCCTATTTCTACCACTGATGAAGTAATTTATGCTCCACACTATCTATTTAAGCGTCTGCTGAAGAAAGTAAATAGCTTCGATTTGAAAACTAAGGCATAAATGATAATGCACACACGAAAGCAATGGAAATGTTACGGCAATGTGAAGTCAAATTCTCTGATCAGAAATTAAGAGATTGTGGCTGTGTTATGGCACTTTTCAAGAACGAGAGCAACATGGTAAATACATGAATTAATCACCCATCCAAAGTTTAAGTTGAAACAAAGTAGTGCTCGTAAAATTTATAATTTTAGGGACAGAAAAGCATACACAGAAATGATAGGCCAACAACCAAACAGTTATGAGATACTATTGCCTTAGGTGTTGTCCAGTATTCAAGATTGGGCCTAAATGTTCAAAACTTTACTGTAGATGCATGATCTACTTAGACAACATGTGGATTATGATTGGGCCATTGCTTTGCAGTTTTTACCCGAAACTACAGCTTGCAACATGCTAGCTGGACATCGATCCCCTAATCGTCCAAGTTAAATTTTGCAAAAAACAAATATAAGTAAACAAACAAATATATAAATAATAACAATGATGATGATGACGACCAAGACCACGACCACGACGACGATGATGATGTTGATGATGATGATGATGATGATGATGATGATGATGATGATGATAGCAATGATTAAAATGTATCTGCTACATTGCATCATGATTGCAGCGTTGTATCAAAAACGATCAGTCGCAGGGCAGTTTGCTACTGGCTACTACAGTGGCTTGGCTAAACAAAATCTAATGCCAATTTTTTAACACGAAACCTTAAAATAAATCACTTGATTGCAATCGTTTATAAGAAGAACATTAAATTAATTTTTTTGTTATTCTGATTGGCTTCCTACCCATATTTAGAGAGGGGATTCTTTTCAAGACCTTTGTCTTGTAATTCTCACAGTAATAAATCGGTGAAAATGAATAATACTCCCTTTTGTAACGATAATACCGTAACTGAAATTTGAATTTGATGATTTCTGTAAAACCTTGGTTGACCGACAGGCCCAGAAATAGTCAAAATCATATTAAAAAAGTTAAAATTTTCAAAATGAAAGAACGAAGATAAGTTTCCTAAAAGCAGTTCACATATGCAACATTAAAGGCAATACAATTGAAAATTTGAAACATGCCTATCAATATATGGAACAATAAACATGTTACCATAAAGTACCCAGATATTAGACCAATGACATATCATACGAAATTAGATAAAAGTAATACCCCAGCCTAAACAGTTTCAATAACAGTACTTGAGGAAAAACAAAACAACAATTTTTGTTACAGAAAATTGTACATCTACGTCAAGCAAAAATTGGTACTACAAATTAACAGAATCCCTCTCATACATGGACCAGTGTTCTGCACTCAACAATATTCCAAGAATATGTTTGGACTAGATGATCTTTATAGTAAACACTAATCATTGTCACATTATCGAAGATAATTAATTGCAAAAATATCCTAGGTAACGATTATATAATGTAATTCCTGATAATGTATGTCATAGAAACACTTTGCTTGTCAAAATAACTCATAATAATCGAATTTATTTATACATTTACCATATATTTCCCAAGATATATAGTTATGATTGAGCCTAATGTCAATTCCACGTCTGAAGCAAATGGTATTGAACATTTTTATCTACAAAGTCAGTAAAACACCTCAGTGAAATGAACGATATTAAGATGCCTTCAGCTTGTTATAAATGTTCCTATTAATACTCGACTCCTCACAGTGATTTAAACTAAATTGGCAACAAGTCTTGCATAGTCAATGAAGCTGGATCAATAAATGCTGTAATTACGGATCAGGGCTCTCTCTGGAACGAATACATAGCAAGAAGACAATGCTTGCTCCATAGCAGAAGGAGGTTCTGTGCACTGAATTGGCTTGCTAAACCTCTGCCCTAGTGGGACTTTGGTGTGCTCAACTGGGCCAGTCTCTGACATCTTAGACACCTGCAGCACGATGCTTTCTTCGATAGTTTCTGGTCGATCGCTGCACTGAATAGGTTGTTTATCTGGAAAGAACATAGTTTATCTCGGTATATAGCAAAGGCTAGTCATTTAAAATCTTCCAGCTATGGAAATTAATGCAAGAAATATTGTTCACTTCGAAGGAATAATTTATAACATTACTAAAGGCTTTGTAGCTTGAGCAGTTCTACTGGAATAATGTCTCTGCAAAGGGACACCGATCATAATCAACCTGTACCTTCATCTTGCTCAACAGCTTCTTTTCTGGGACTGGCTATTTTTCCAATCCAGTAACCACATGCTCGTATTAGTGGTATTATGACGATGAGAACTTTTCTCACT
>JAHPZR010004683.1:7500-10000 GCA_019787425.1 Platygyra sinensis
TTCCAGGACCCGTACAAACCCTGAATTATATAAATTAGCACTGGCAGATACGAAACCGTCAGATCGAAAGACCACTGCCTCGACTTTTTGCGAAATGTGCACCGATCGACAAAAACTTCATTACGCTCTTCTCCAAATAAAAACCCTCGCTTCCTTTCCCGGCACAAACAAAAAAACCAACTAATAGACTGTAGGAATTCCCGACACGAATTCGCATACAGTATTTGCGAGCTCTCATGAGTGCGAAATGTTATCAGTACCTTAAAGAATGTGCAGTCGGCCTCTAACACATCCTCGGAAAGACCTGCTTTACCCAGCACCTCCAGCTTGTTTTGAATCAATGGCCTGAAAGAAAATTAGCAAAACGATCAAGCAAGAGTCACCCAATCTCCATACAATCAAGCGGATAACTTGGAGAAGGAAAAACGTATTGTGATCACAGAAAAAACCTTAGCACGATAATCCTCAGTCTCCGTTATAAATGGCCATGACTGCAATGCTCTCGTTCAGTGGTGAGTGGACATACTTCTTTGGCATAGTTTTCCCTTTTAAGGAATATTTAACAATTAGACCCGTAGCCCGAAAGGGCTACGGGTCAATAGCCCATGAGGCGAAGCCGAATGGGCTATTGACCCGTGGCCCTTGAGGGCGAAGGGTCTAATTGTTTTAGTATCACCCAACTAGTCGGACAGAAAAGGCAGTAATAAAGTTAGCGAATGCAAGTTGAAGAAATATTTATTTGGCGGAAAAAACAAAAGAAAAACCGGCGAATTTCGCTACTCGATGACTATTACCATTAGACCACTAGTAGCGTAGCCAATCAAATGCAGGATTTGCATTAGACCACTAGTTGGGTGATACTAAAATTTGATATACATACATTACGAACTCCTTTGAGATTCATTAGTGATCTCCAAGGACGAACATTACTGTTAATTCGAAATTTCTCCGTTTTTTTTTTTAATTCACGGAGTATTACCCAAAAAAATGTTTAACTTACCTTGAAGAACTCGCAGTGACGAAACCGAGTAACGTGTTAAACCATCGTAACAACTTGCATGAGAAATTTTACACAGTGCAACGCTCAACAATTATGTTTGGATCTACACTACAAATCACAGAGAGCCAAGCTCTTAGCAAGGATTACACCGACGAAAAAGTTACAAGACACGTTTATTTCCAAGAAAGTTAACGTTAATTCCATCTTGTGTTCGAGTTTGAACAAAATTGTACGAAACATAAACTTCTGTCCTCTTAATGCCTTAGTAAGGGGTCTATAGCCGGGTGCACACTAAGGACGTAATGACATAATCGCTTCTGTCCGTAACGTGAACATCGACAAAAAGACTTACGGAAAAGACCTGTCTTGTTTCTTACGTTGTTAAGTTCATTCTGTTATCAGTGGTTATTATCATTATATAAGGGTGTTCACACTACAAACATAACGACATATGCCGTTAAGTCACTAGTGTGAACTGGGCTGAATTCTTAACAAAATGATGCGTGAAATGTTACCAGAGGTAGTCATCTGCGGTCTTTTTGGCCACAAGGTAGTGAATATTTACCGCATTCTTCTGACCAATTCTGTACACACGATCTTCCGCCTGGACTAGAGCCTAAAAACAAGACAAACAAAAAGCAGAATAAAGCGGCTGACTACTGACTTTTGTGACTGATCAAGAAACGCCTTCAACGCGCCAATCACGAGGCCAATCACGTGCACTGTACCAATCGCGATCTAGCTCGGTGGCACGTGTCTGCAATGGTTTTAGTTGGTCCTGACAGTAGTTGACTACGCGCCGTCATTACCGAAACAGCGGTCAACGGTCAAGTCAGGTAACGCTATTAGGTAATGGTATCGCAATGGTGAACTCACCCCAGGGTTCCAAAACAGCTCTGCAAACACGACTGCGCTGGCCTCGGTAAGAGTCAAGCCTATCAGTGAACGAGGGAAGCAAATAAAGTGAAAAGATTAATGCTCAATGAAGATTGGCAAAACAACTCCAACGGAAATCTGGACATTCATGGTTTTAGGGGGGATTACACTTCAAGAGGGGGGAAGGGGCGGGGAAAAAAGGGTTATAAGGGTTGGAGCAAGGGACCTCTATTAAATTTTTTGAAGTCCAAGTTGGACCCAGCCAACTGAGTCATGAAGAAACAGTTCACATGTTCTCATCAAACAAATAGAATGACAAGAGAAAATACATTTCCTTCTTTGCAAGAGGATGATAATCTGGTTACCCTGGGCTAGAGTGAAATCGGAAACCGTACAGACACTCTCTTACCTGCAGAGCAGAGTTTATGAAAAACTTAGGGTTTGCTTTCAACCTTATAGGCAGTTCATGTATGATTTTCAGTCGTGTGCATTACGCGAGGAAAAATAATCCACGATTCAAAAAGAGAAACCACGTTATGCTCCACCTGTGTTCGCTGCGGTTATCGAGAGAGCGGCTACCAAGCACTCCTTGTTTTGCTGGAATTTATCACACAAGCTCTGACG
>JAHPZR010004683.1:15000-17753 GCA_019787425.1 Platygyra sinensis
TTAATCGTCTGAAAATTGACCAAGATTTAAAAAACAGCTTGAATTAGAAAGATGAGATTTTTCGAAAATTTCTAGATCATACATGTTTTACACGAGTCAGCATCTTGCCAAACTGGAAAATGAAGACAAATGACATCAGTAAAATGGAAGAAACTGTTCGTAAAAGAAACCCACAAAGTCTATCACAATTCAACCATTTCGGAAATTAACTGCTGTCAAATTCAACTTTTTATTCTTCGTTTTGTTGTTGTTCTTCTTTTATATCGTACATTACGCTTGTATATCCGATAAAATGGCAGGAGCCGTCTGTTCAGAGGGAGCTATGTTAGAGTTTTCATACGAAAACGACAAAGCATCATCAAGTTGACTTCGTTCAGACAACGTTCCCTTCTTGGTATGACAAACTAGTCTATAAAACTACTTTTTGGGTAGAAATTTAAATTCACCTTATGAATTATCTAAAATCACTTCTGAAGCCGGTAAGTATTTGGTTAGGAACTTGAACTCAAAATGAGGGCTGTTAGGCGAGGTAAGGTAACTTAATTTAGAATTGTTAACTTAGGGAGTGGTTGCCCAATCTCCCGAGGCAGGTGCTCATGAAAAAAACGCATGACTATTTACAATAACATTATTACTTACAATTAGTATATACATTAAATTCGCTAACTAAAGATAAATCCAGAATCCTAGTCCTCTTATTGACAATTTGTGTTAGTATATACGGTTCATACACTGACATCCTGCAAACTCCACATCATTCGAATGGAAATGAATACCTGATCATCAACTTTTCTTCCAATAACAACTGAAGTTCCTGCATATTGGATGCTCCTGAAAAATCCCAGCCGAAGCGATTCTGTAAAAATTCAAAAAAAAAAAAGATTTAGGGAACGTGTCCTACAGATTTCTAGGAGTCGTGAACACATGTGCCTTGCCATTAGGCTGGTATGTCTGCACCAATTCTAGGAATTTGATGTAGATAATAGCTTGTCTGTGCCAGCGCTTAAACTTCCCCTTCCAGCATTTAGTCGGTGAAGTTCAAGGAGCCTGCTTTTACATCAGTTCAAACCCACGCGTTACACTAACGTAGGCTCCTGAAGGCAGAAGGAGAAAAGGCTACCCATGTGAAAGATGAACGAGGACAGTAAAGAGGAAGATAAAGGAAGTAGATCTGAAATCCTGGGCAGACATGGCATACCGGCCTATAACCCGGCGCCTAAATTTGTATAACAATACTACATAGAACCATAGCCTCGCATTCATGTGAAAAATCCTTTGTTTGGAAACATAAGTACGAAGCTAAGGATGCACGGAGTATTGTTATTCAAGTTCAGGCGCCACTGATGCAAAGCATCGATGGCTGATGATCTATTAGAGGACAGATGCACGATTGAAGTCATCGTTACAAAGTTTTTCCCTCTGCCGTTTTAAAATGGCGGAAAGTTTTGAGAAATAAGACAATATTTTACGTGACTGGGCAAAAGATAAGGTACAAAAAAGTCTTGCCTAGGCATTGAACAGGTTCGAGAAGCCAGAAGAAGAAAGATAAAGCCGTTTCTTTTAGAAAATGATCCAGAAAAAATTCTCGAGCAGCCTCAGTCGGCAGTCGAGCGACATTAAACCACGCACAAAATTGGTCTTGGTAAGCCGAGAACCATTGCTTTATCTCGAATTTAACAAACCCAATAAATAAAATGTTTCTGAGATTAATTTATTTAAAAAATTCAACTTGTCCCAGTGTCAAAACAACTGTTGACACACTGATTGATGTCAGAAATGAAACATCAAAACATCACTTCTTAAAATCAGATAAAATAAACACATAACCTTGCTTTCCGATGCGAATGTTCTTGTCCGTTTCAGGACACAGCAGCGAGTTAAGCATAGCTAACCACAGCTCACGGCCGACAGCATCGCAGCTAAAATGTGTCTCCGACTCTATATCAAACTGATTTGAGAATCACCAACCACAGAATAATAATAATAATACTGTCACTGTCATTCACGACGCTCCTTTCATTCAAAACTCGAATCAAATGGCCTCTAGGTTAACCACAACCACAGTTTTGCGAGGGTATTGTTTTAATTCCTGCAATTTTCAAGGCAATGTCCAAGCTTTTCGGCTCACAGGGCTGCTCCGATGACTAAAACTGACTTGATTTTTCCAGCATTTCCTTCAAGATTTGTAGATTTCGCAGTTCAATTCTTCTTTCGCTGTAAGTTTTCATTCCACGAGAAGCGACGCTCGAGTCAGGTTTGACAGTGGCGTGATTTTTCTCGACCAATCACAATTCTTTGCTACGCATAGCAACCAATGAAATTGCTTCAATTTGTATAGATCATAGATCACGTCAAATGGCTTTTTTTCGTCTTCGCTAAAGTGGAAGGCGGGGCAAAGCTGGCTATCGCGTTATGTTGAAATATTTTGAAATAAAAAAGGCTTTTCGTCGTTATATAAAACACATAGATTCCATGTTGCCGTGCGTCTGATTCAGTAATAGATCACAGAAGACGCCAAAATGTGGTAAGAACATCAGTGACACACTCGGCTACGCCTCGTGTGCCACTTTTTTGTTCTTACCACATTTTGACGTCATCTGTGATCTATTACTGAACAGACGCACGGCAACATGGACTCTATTTGTTAAGTTGACATATTGTTTATTACTATTGTATTATGTTGGGTACAAAAAAATAAAGTTGTTGTTGTTGTTGTTGTTGTTGTTGTTGTTGTTGATAATATTGGTCCAGAA
>JAHPZR010004684.1:5000-10000 GCA_019787425.1 Platygyra sinensis
AAGTTTAGTCCCGACTGGTGTTTCGGATTAATCAAGCAGTCATTTAGGAGACGCTATGTTTCCTCTCTTTTTGACCTTATGGAGGCAGTAGATCAGTCAACAATCACTGGTGTCAACATTTCTGAATTGTGTGGCCTCCATGATGGCACTGTAAAAGTGCCAGTATATGACTGGGTGACATTTCTGGGACCATACTTTAAGAAAATCCCGGGAATAAGTAAATTTCACCATTTCCGTTTCACCAAAGAGCACCCAGGTGTAGTGTTCTGCCGAAAACTTTTAAGTTCAGAGGAAATTGAATTTCAGATTTTAAAAGACCCCAATGTAAGACCTCCAATTCAGCTACCCCAACAAATCCTGCCTCTGGGATTAGACAACGATAGGAAACGTTATTTGTTTAGGGAGATTCGGGAGTTTTGTCGCCCTGGAACAGAAGACTTGGTTGCTCCTGCACCATAACAGTTTGCAGTCGAACATTGACTTAACTGTGATCTGCTTGTGAAAATTAATAATACCTTGTTAATAAAGTTGTGTTGGGTATTTAAGCGTCTATTATTCTTTGCTGACTTAGGCACTGCGCATATTCATGTTTCTCTTTGACTTTAACGCATCTTAGCGGGGGTTGTTTGCGTGCAGATAAGAGGAAACGCACAGGATCTCTCTCTTTTCTTTTTTTTCCGTGAGCGTGTCTCGTCTCACGTGCACTCCTAAAAGCGGCTTGATTGATTAACAGGCTTGCCTTAAGCAGTCACGGTAGAATTTTCGCCCTGTGGTTGTTTAAATACACCACACGAGTTTGAATGACATTAAATGAGTACTTCTTTGTTTTCTTTGATTTCATTTGGTCTGTCAGCTTTTTATAGCAGGGAAAATTGTTTCCTCACCTGCCATATCCAATTGTGCATCAATAAGGCAGAAGAGGAATCCACGAAACTTTCAACCGATTTTAGACATGGCACAGCAATCGTGTAAACATTTGACACCACAAGTAGAGGCATTGAAAGCCCTAAAATTATTTCAGAAGGCAATAAAAACTTTGGAAAGTTCCTGTTCCTTGTACTCTGAGTTCACGGACTCCACAGACCCATATGATGACCATGTACAACCACGCAGACGAGAACTTGAGCGAACATATAAAAGTGAGTAAAATTTTAGTTCATTCTCTCTCATATTCTGGAAAGACGTTTGAGTTATATTGGAAGAAATGTACGGATTTGAGGATTAATTTAACTTCGCAGGATATTATATTAGGCGGGAGTGGCAAGACTAATGACCTTTTAAATTATTAATATCCCATTCTTTATCACAGTAATGAAAATTGGCATAGAGGCCCTAGAAGAACTGATTGAGCATGGACAAATCTTCAGAGTGTCAGAAGATGAAGAAAGTGACTAGTTTTTACTGCTGGTTGCTGCAGTTGAACATTCTAGCTGAAAGTAAACACGCTGTCATCCTACCTGCACAAAAGGACAGCATCGCTATTTCTTGCTATATTATTACTATGTTTTATACATTATGTCAGTAAGTCAGAGTAAACTTGAATAGGTGAAACTTCAACATAAACTTGAATTGTAGTAGACTTTTGTCAAGGTCAAACATGAACTCAATTTAACGCTTTTCTTCGGCCTGACAATAAAAATAAAGGTGTAGTCTTTGTTCTGGAGTATTATTTTTGGCAGTTGGGCAAAACAAAACAGAACAAAAACTATCGGCTGGGTGTTTTCTCAAAATTTTATTAACATATCCTGGATGCCATGAATGTGACCTCTCTAAAGCCAATTTTGGGATGTCACGCAGGACTCCTCTGAGAAGCCGCAGCCAACAGAGACAATCTGATATCGCTTTGAAATGACTATTCATGTGACATCAAGCTACGAGAGACTCGTGCTGATATCGCAGGACAATTGTAGTGCGAGTTTCTCACTGACGAGCAGTCCATACAGATAGTAGATATAGTGTTTTGCCAAAAAATTGTCCGCAAAGAGTTGCCTTCCCACCCACCCAGGCCTTCTTGCTTTTTCCCCGCTTGAAAATTGTGGTCTCACAACAGGAATCTGTTTTGCTTCTGTGTACACATGCCAAATTAGCTTTTCATGAAACTTGCGCATCTCAAGTCGCACAATGCTCCTCCGCTACAAGGGCCTTGCGTGGCACGTTTGACATATGTACTCATTTCCTGTCTGTAAGCATTCCAAACTCGTGTGATCAGATATCCTTGAACACGGGACTCGTACTTGCAAAAAAAGCTGCCCTTTTCTCTGATGGGGGCACTTTTTCGCATTAGGGATTCTTTATTCTGGTGATTCAACCTCTTAAGCAAAAAGAAATATCGCAAAAAATATAGAAAGAAATATCAGAAGTGTGACTCCTTTATCTTGTATTTTATCAACGCGGTAGGCTTTTACCGGTCATTTTATCAATGCGGTACCCAAAAAACATTCCCTCACGCATCTGGTGGATCCGTGATAACACGTGTTGCGTACGGGATTTTCATAAAGATAGCTTCTATGGTTTATCTTAGCTCATGAAATTTAAACGAGGAGACCGGAGGACTGCTCTGAAGAAAGCAATCAAGCTTAGCAAGGTAAGCCGCCATGTTGGAGGACCTCATTAGTCCTCCAATATGGCAGCCGGAAAATAGTGTAAACATCTCTAACTTACTTTGCCTATCTAGACAAGTGATTATCTGAACCGAATCAAAAACATTTAGACAAACAATTTTCCTAATATTTTAACTCCTAAAATGGGTAAAAATCACGAGATAAAAGTGTATTTTTGGACAAACACGATCTTAGCTTCATGTCACGCACGGCCATAACTTCGAAATTGAAAATGCGCTGGTTTCCAAACGCAGGATGCTATTGAGCTGGAAAGTTGTAAACAGATGTCAATTTAGTACCTCTTATGCCTGATGAGGATAAAACCTTTAGAAGCTCTTTAGTTTTGAGAATTTGATGACATCACGTCCACACACTCTATTCAAAGACGGAAGAAAGACACTGAAGACAGATGGACAATACACGTTGATCTGAGAACGTATGATCAAAGTAGGGTAGCAAAACCGGAGCTACGAAAGCATCAAAGCTTATCGATACAAACTGCAAAACTAATGTACGCGACTTAACGATGTTCAGTTAAAATATCTCTCATACCTCAGTCCAGTAGTAGACTAAACTTGAGTGGAATAATTCGTGACAAAAACAAATTAATTGATTTCCCAAATTTCAAGTTGAAAATTAAGGTATAAAAACACAATGCATAGAATTTCCAACATTTCATACTTTAATTTATACATTAACATACATCTCGCTTACTAATCATTTTTCCCCTAGATCTAACATTTCAACGACTTTTGCACCAGATTTTCGGCACTGATAGCAACGCTTTTTAACGCTGGGCGGTTTCGTTGAAATGCATTGTCAATGATTGAAAACGCATTGTAAATGTTTCTCAACGATTCCCAAGTGGTTTTCAATGGTTTCCGTTTCTGTTGGAAAACATTGCCAACGTTTCAAAACGCAATGAAAATGTTACCTAATGCATTCTCAATGTTTAAAAATGCATTAAAATGAAAAAACGGTACAACGATATTTCCATTAAGCCTGGTTTTCCCAAATAGGGTCACATTTAATGGTAGAAACCATTTACTATCCGTTTAGCATCCGTTTAAAATGGATCATGTAAAGTGTTTAAACGCTTTTCTTATCCGTTTATAAACATCTGGTAATCGTTGAACGATTTGAGCAAAACGTTTGAACGGTTTTCTCATCCGTTTATTTTAAACTTCTATCCGTTTAACGTTCTGAGAAAAGTGTTTAAACGCTTTTGTCATCCGTTTATGGGAATGTAGCATCCGTTAAACGGTAATTCTAGGCAAAACGTTAAAAACGGTTATTTTCCATACAGGGAGCTAGCAGAGGAGAGACCAAAAGCGTTTGCTGTTTTCTTGAGTCATTGAGTATTTAATTAAGTTTGATAAAATGAATAAAGATAGTCTCGGCCGACGAGTTGGCCGAGAGTCGGCCGACGTGTGGCCGACGAGTTTGTTGAGATGAAAACTGGGTTCTAATAACACTTGAGATGAAAGCTGGGTTCTAATAACTTTTGTCGTAATGGGAACTGGATTCTAAGAGGACGAAAAACAAGATGGCGCTTAAAGGTAAATTTCTTATTTTCATATCGTATTGAAAGTTTTCTGTCGAAGACGTTGCAGTTCAGTTTGGAAAGGGTACGTATAGCATTGCAATATTCCAATAAGGCCCAAATGAGTCACCGACACGCCGCCGACGCACCACCGACGCATCTTTTTCGATTCAAGTTTAAAAAGTGACCAACGCGTCGGCCAACTGTCAACCGACTGTCGGCTGACGGTCGGCCGACGGTCGGCCGACGCGTCGGTTGACGCATTGGCCGACGCATCGGTGGGATCTGATTCTTTACCTTTACGCAAGCGGGCTTTATTTCAGCTTTCTAAACATGTTCTGTTTTAGACTTTGCATTTTTTTTAAATATCACGCATTCTTCGTTTTATAATTGGATAACATTACTGCACTGTTTTTATCGTCCAATTTATTTTAAAATGTTTCTCTCAGTTCCTTGCCACCTTAAACTCTCGGTAATTGTGAAGAAGAGCTCCCCAAAAATCCTGTCGGCCCACTGTCGGCTGTCTGTCGAGCGACAGTCGGCCGACAGCTGGTAATGTGTCTGTAACCTGTTGGTAGCTTGTCGGTAAAACGTTAACGCAAACCTGAATGTTTTCTCTCGGTTTTCGCTTGGTACAACATCCAAAATGTGTAATACATTGACAAGAATAGCCTTTTCTTCTTAGGAAGCCGAAACTAACCAGAGAATTTATGCAACTGCAGCTTCAACATTTCTTTCTGCCATGTTGAAAAGGTAAACTATGCTGCAGTCCCTCTCGAATTTTTATGTAGTTTTTTTACTTGGTTTTTCACAGATTGAGTTGGATCACTTTTCATTTACTTTTGTATTTTACTTTC
>JAHPZR010004684.1:15000-17500 GCA_019787425.1 Platygyra sinensis
TTTCATGTTTCCATTCTAATTTACGCCTGAAAACCTATGTTGAGGGAACTTATAGGTTGAATCTTCTTCTGCCGCGTTTTATCGATAACTGTGAAAAGTAGCTCTGAAAATATTTGACAGAAATGTGTCAAGTGCTTCTTTTCAGCGAATTTATACTGGATATTGATAGGAAAATACTTAGGTAGATATTTCTTGTTGATTTCGAGTTAGGTTAACACAGAAAAATAACTTCCGTGTTCTAGTCAATGTTCATTAAATGGCCAAAAATCGTGAATTCCTATGTAAGCAGTATGCCAGCACAGAAAAATTGTGGAGGTCCCCAAACATTTTATGGCTTTTTTGAGAACTTTAGTGATTGCTCTCACTATCCATGTTAGAATAACGAGTATTTGCTGTTGCCTAGTGCAGATATTTGCCATGAATTAAAGGCTATTTACAACACTACAAAATATGCACCTTATGATGGAGCCACTGAGAGAAATCAAAATGTCTGGTTTAAATGAATATCTGTGCTTTGAGACCAATAAAAGTAGAACATGATCCAGTGAATTTCATTTCCACGTGGCCTTTCTTGTTGTAGAAATACTAAATCAAAGACAGCTAATTAATTATGCATAAATTAGTGAAAAAGGTCCATTTTTGGAGGAGGTACCCCTAACTTGAAGAGAATAAAATATTTTAACCTAAGTTCTTGCCATAATCATTTACTCACCAAACCCAACATTTATGCCAAGTTTGAGCAACATCGATGATTTGAGCTGTATCACCTCCTGCCTGGCTCTGCCTGGTTTTCTCATGGACACACTCTTAACATAACAAGTAAAAAGATTCACAGTTGTGTCATTTATTAAACTTGAAATTGGAAATAGCAATTCATCCCAAACCTGCAAGATAGAGAACGATGTTAGCAACACAAATGCACGAGGTAAACATCATTGATACATACATGACATACCATAAGAGGCCGCGTTGCATTGTAGGGCGATTTGAACGACAGTGTTTGTATTGATACGTAGCTTATGGTTTTCAGAATTTTTGGCCAAGTTTTCAATTAAATTATCTTCCAATGCGATTGTTAGATTGTGTGGTGTTTTGTAAATTACACAAGTGATATATCCTATACACATCTGATAACAACATTTTGGAAGAAACGTTTCTTTACATACTTTCAACTTTGCCATCGATCGGTAAGTAGGTGAAGTCTGTCGAGTCATACATCACCATTACGGAATGTTATGTCATGTTAACTGCTCATTTTTACCACAATTTTTCTTTTTTCTTAACCTGTTGGTTAGCTGTCGGTAGACTGTTGGTAACCTGTGGTTAGCTTTCGGTAGACTGTCGGTCAACTGTCGGCCGGCAGTTGATCGACAGTTGGCCGACAGGTTTTTTGGGGAGCTCTTCTTCACAATTACCAAACTCTCCGATTGCCAATTATTTCTTTGTTTGTTAAGCCAACAAAACTTGCTGCGATAATCATCCAGAGTTGCAATGTCCTAGAATCCCTGAGTAGCTTGAATTTGTATTGCCTTAAACGTGATTGTTGTGTTCCACCTCCTGGGTTATTCCAATTATATCACAACAACTTTGTTGTAATATGCATGCAGGGCAGTCTGTACCTTATCTACAGTGTAGTCATAATGTTCTAATGCTTCATAATCGAGTTACATTGTACATTGTTACATATACCTGCTGTTCTGTGGTTTTTGGACTTGTGTTTGCCCTTGCCTGTGGATGGTAAGGGCAATGTCCTGTTTACTTTTTTTTACTATAGCAAATCCAGTTCTATCACATAAAATTAAACCAATGCATGCAACACTAAAATGATTCTGTTTTTTAAAGCTATGGTTTACAATGGCCTTCAATACATACATAATACTCGCTCATTTGTGAATATTTAAAACAAATTCTATTTTTAACACAATACTTCAATACAAAGTGTATTTAACATGACTAAGTTCAAATGATAAGTTCTTTTAGTATTAGCAACATTAGACACTAATATCATGTCTTATGTTTTCACTCCAACCCAAGAGTCACTAACTGATGGCTGTTATAGAACACTCCTAAAGTTCTGTTTTTTGCTGCCCAAATTCATAAATAGTAACTGGCTGCTGGTGATAGCTAGAACCAATTTTAAAAAATCTCTTATCTTAGGGGGTACGTTGCACTCCTTCACCCAACTTTGGTGCCCATCTGCCCGCAAGACCTATTGGTGATTGGAACATACATGTATTAGAACAATATTTAATAACATTTTATAATGTAATGCAACATTACACACTCATATCATGTCTTACATTTTCACTCCAATACAGGTCGCTAATTGACAAACACGATTCAGCAACATCTTATTACCTTTAGAAACAGAGCTAATTGTGAGCTTATAATGAATATTTGTACAGAGCATGGACTGCTAAACATGTAATAATGAAGAAGTATACCTGGTATATCACCCCTTCCCTTGTCTTTTCATTCAATATTCTTGTAATTAAAGCAC
>JAHPZR010004684.1:25000-35000 GCA_019787425.1 Platygyra sinensis
TTAAACGATTAAACTCTTGCACTGGTACCATCATCACTTCATCCGTCATTCTTGCTGTCTGGGACATCAGTGAGTTGAGTCAAGGCTGTCTTGTAGCACTCTTGCCAGTATCTTGTCTGTTCTCGCTCTTTTTCCAACTCTCTTTTGAGACTCTCGCTGGTTTTTTACTGCCAGTACAGGCTTGACACAAGGTGTAGGTCTTACCAAGTATGGCAGAGTCTGAGACCTTCTGACACTCCTTGTAGATGTCGCTGTATTTTAAAGCTAAGTACTCGTCATGCAGGTTGTTGTATTTTCGATCCAGGATGTCCACTTGCTCTTTGTATTTGTCGGCATGCTTGTTGGCCTCTTTCAATAACTCGACGAGTCTCAATATGCAGTACTCAATCTTGTCCGCATGGAAATCCTCTTCTCTACAAAACGGTTTCCATCTGGGTTTCCATCCTTTACACTCCGGTATGACATCTACACCTTCCAGGGGGTACATGCTTTGAAACAGTCTTGTAATCCGCTCAAGAATCCGTTTCCTGTTTGCTTTAAGAGATGTTCTCTTCGACGTTTCAAGGAGTTTCTACCTCGTCCAATCTCCCGCAACACGTTCTTATGTATGTACATTTCCCTGGTAAGGTTATAAAATAGTAAAGGTAAAAACTGTTAAAATGTTTGACTAAATGTTTTCGATCTTGCGATCATCTTTAGAGGAAGATGATCACAAGATCGAAAACGTTTAGTCAAACATTTTAACAGTTTTTACCTTTTACTATTTTAATACGTTCTTATGTCTTTTCAGTTTGTCATACGTCTTGGATTTGACGGGTATTCTCTCTTTCAGCAAATTGAGAACCACTTCACCGACAGCGTTGATCTGATCAGCGTCTGTTCTGTTCCTTCAAGACACTCTGTAGAAAGGGACGTTGTCGTTGTAACCGCTTTATCGTCTACGTCTGCGTTGATGGGATCTGGCTGTGGCTTTTTATCTCTGTCTACGTTTGAGTCGTCTGCGACCCCTATGTACCTGCTTGTTCAGGAACTTGAGTGGTTTTGCCATAGATCCAAGTCCCGCAGCTCTTATCAATTGGTCAATGTTACCACCATGTTGAATTCGTTTTCTCCTCCTTGGTCTCGTCTTCCTGCGAGCCGGCATGATTATGAGCAAGAACGATTCAGTGGATTCCTTTTTATCTCCATCTCTTTCGACATGTGGCGGCTTGCAAGGCTTTTTTGGCACAGTACCCTGCTGCTCCCGAGGCAGCTCCTAAGGCAACAGCTTTTCCTCCTGCTATCAGAGCGGGTAACAGGGCAACCAACTGAAAGATACCTCCTTTCTGACGCCATTTTGTCCTTCTTGGAGGAGTTCGATGCTTTACTCTCTTCGGCATGATGCTTTGAATGATGACTCACACGGGGGAGGTGGGCAATTTATGCTCTTGAGGGGGTGATGGGACAGTGATGGAATTTCTTTTCGTACTGTTTCACTAACCGATCGGACGTGGGAGGGGTGAGGTCCGTGATGGTATCGTCCATGGTCTGCATTTTGATGAGGAACCCGTCAAATTCTTCCAGAGGCAATCCGCGCACATGACTTCTCAATTCAATGTCTTTTCGTAGGTCGTGTAAGCAAAACGACACGTCCATCTTGGTGGAAAAATTCTTGAATTCGTTCCATCCTTTCACGATAGTCCTGAACGCAGTCAACCCTATCATCACTAAACTATCTTTCCATACAGCACCTACGACGACACTCAATGCCATGACCAATAAGGCTAGTCCGTTTAGGAAACTGTGACAGTGTTTCAAATGATAAAACATTTGACATCTATACCACCATTGACGATGATAGTACACGTAAAGTCCATCCATACGATGTAGAAACTCCGGATCGATGTCATTGCCTCCTTCATCCATCACGTCGTCCAGTACTAGTACACCCCCTTCAGGGAACCATTTAGGAAGTGACTCGCTCTCGGGAATCCCTTCGTGGAATTTCACACCTTCCTTTTTGAGTCTTTCAAAGCCTTTCTGCCACGACCTGTAGCAATAATGAATGGGTTTTGGGTCTTTGTCAAACAACTCCTTGTTTTCCAGAAGTAACTGGGTCGTGAACATGGTCTTACCACACCCTGACGGTCCTGCTATTAACAAACTGGTAGGAGTACGAAATCGAAATGCTTTGCATCGTTCCATGTTTACAGATTGTAAAAGCGATACTGACGTTCATCGTCCACGTACATCGGGTAATATGCAATGAGACGAGCATGCGATCTCAAGGCATAGATCATTTGCCTGGTGATCCAATCGTGTCCACTCAAAATGTCACCCACTTGTCGACAACTGTTAAGTGTCAAGATACTCTCCAATAGTCCAACCACAGGGTTCCCATCTCGATTTGACCATAATCGTAGCAACATGGCTTGACAAAGACTCCGAAAATGAGGAAACCACTCGGCTTACTTAGCAACATCTCGACGTCAAATGAAGCATGTCATTTTTCAAACATAAATTTATTTCAACACTTGCAACTCTATGATGTTGATCACATCACTGCGCCCAGGTAGATATTGGATATGATCAGGTTCAAAGTGTCTCTCGTCCAACGCATGAGGGATCTCCCTGATCAGATCCGTGACTTGGTCGCCCACCACCATACTGCGACCCACGTTGGAGTACAAGTACATCGGGCGACGATTGTGTCCAAAGGCTTTCTCGTGGGCATTATCCAAATCCATAAACACCCAGTTGATGAAGGTACTCAGATGCAACACATCAGGATCGATCTTGTAAAACATCTCGTCCCCATTGTTCACGGCTTTGATGAGATCCACGGCTTCAGGCACAACATTGGTCGAGAACCCTTTCCTCAAATTGGGACCCAACACGTAACCCGGTTTACCATTCTCTAAGGTCTCCATCTTCACTCATTGCATAGCCTTGGCCAACTCGATACCGATGGAGAGTTTGGGATATTTAGGCGAATTATTGATCTGTATCGTGGTAGAGGTACGTGAATTGTCGATAACGCACTGTCCATTCTCCGCACGGTCCATCACCATGTATGACAACTCAAGGGGATCATCCTGTTTCTGTCTCTTCTTGTTTAATTGCAGATCGGAGACGGTTTGGTTGTTCAGTGCCCACAAGTATCAATCACAATATTCAAAAACTCGGTTCCATTCTTGGGAGGGACTTTAAAATCACTTTCTCGGATGTGAAGTAATTCCTCAGCATAGATGCCATACGCGGGGTCCACCAACTCGACCCATCGAATACGGAAGAGGAACTAATCTTTCAAGTTCATCTTTCGTGGCGCTTCCGGTAACGATATTCCACTCAATCCCACTTTCCATCCCGATTCCTTGAGCTGTAACGGGTAGGGTAAACGGTTCTTGAAGAGATAGACTTGATTCGATGGGAACTCCGTCGTGGCGACATTGCTCATAAACTGCACGTAAAAGTCGCTCATGATTTGGACACGTCTTTCTTGTTCAACCAAGTGTCGTACTTGTCTGGCCACCCTTTCCAACGCACCAGGACTTTATCCCCTTTGCGTTTGACGATCTTGTCGATCCGGAACAAATTGTCGTCTTTCACGGTCACTTTCTGCAAGTCCTCTGCGTAAAACGTGCCTTTGATCTGGGTTCCATCCCACTCAT
Source organism: Platygyra sinensis (assembly GCA_019787425.1). Lineage (NCBI taxonomy): Eukaryota > Metazoa > Cnidaria > Anthozoa > Scleractinia > Merulinidae > Platygyra > Platygyra sinensis. The sequence continues at coordinate 28,651 of JAHPZR010004684.1, forward strand.
CCACTTTATAAGTCGGTACTCTTCCCTTACGCACACTTCTCACCACAAACACCTCCTCCGTCCAACCCGGCAAGTACCCTTTCTTGAACGTGGGGAACTTCTTGATGAGTCTCGCGCGATCACCCACCTTAAACGTCTGTTTCTTGCCTTTCTTCTTCCCGCGGTAGAGGGTCTCTCAGACCTTGGAACTATTGGCTTGATTGACTTCATTGGGAGCCCTCTTGATACTTCGATGGTACGAACGATTGTACCCCTTGTCCTCTTCCCAGGCAAACTTTAACCAGAGGTGGTGGCCTCCTTCATCCTGTAAAGACGTAGACTTTAACAGGAGATGCAATGCAACGGAAGTGCCAATAGTCTCTTTCATTTCTTTGCTCGTTTCTTAAAAAAATTCTTAACTTTTTTATAGCACCGGCCCTTTCCCTCTCTTGTTAGCACATGCTTGAGGACATAGTTTCATTATTTAATGCAGACAATGTCCCTCAGGAGGGGCACTTTGTCCAACTTCTTCATTCTCTCCTCTACGGACACCGCTGAATGAGGATCCCATGTTCTGCGAAGCCCAGAGGCAGATGAGTCAGACACGGTGTTAAATTCGTATGGGTTGGGGGCATCTTCTCCCGATAACATCGTCTGGAAGACGACATTTGTTTTATACCTCACAAAGTCGCAGGCTTTCTTCAATTTCTGCTGGTCGACTGTTAATTTTCTAAGGTGAAGGTCAGCTCAGCAGATTGCCCTTACCTTGTTGGTGACAAGGAGCTCTCCCTTCTTAATGTGGTGGTCGAATACACAAAGAAGTACTGTCTTGTCATCATTGGACAATTGGGCTTTCTCTTTCTCCGGCAGTGGCTGTGGACGGGGAGACGATGGCTCTTTTTCACAGTACTGGTCAGCCGTTTCTGCTTCTTGAATGCTTTCTTGTTTGCCACTTCCTTCTTTGGCACTTTCTTCTTTAGGCATCCAAATGTTGTCGTCTAGTTCTTCTTCCTTCCCAGAAATGATGTTCTTCATCAACTGGTGTGCTCTGCCACTTCTCTCGGTGTTGACTTTAACGACGTAATTAGAGTCTGCTGTTGACTCGCTATGCTTCATGTGATCATTGATGAGTCGCTTCTTTTTTGGTGAAAGCTCTTTCGCAGCACTGGAGTACATCTTTCTGATGTTCGTGGCTGAGACTCGGATATGCCTTACACCGGCAGCCTGGAACGTCTCCCTGACCCTTCTGCCAATTGTTCCTCTTCGAAATGCTTTCCCATCGTCTTTGATGAATAGCTCTTGGACACCAGGTGCCACAAACTGGGGGCGGATGTACTCAACATAGAGTTTGATATAACCATAGAGATGGTTATCCATCACCAATTCAGCGGGACCCTGGTGACGGGTGGTCTTATGCTCGCCCACAGGAAGGGCCCACTTTTGTGTCGCTTCTGTATAGACTGCCTTGTGAAACGCTCAACTTTGGCTGTTTGTAACGGCCCTGGACGTGATGCGTTCTCACACAAAGTTGTTACAAGAAGGTAATCTCTGACAGACACAAATTCATTTTTTGTCAGCAACCGGTAGTTGATGGCCTCCCCGAGTAGTTTTACGGCTTTCTTTGCAGCCTCTGAGTTTTGGAAATCGTGGAGGTTCTCCAGTGTCAATTTTGCATAGACCTCTTCCACCTTTCTAGTTGTTGACTGTGTGGTCACGGCAATGGATAGTACTACGATAGTCAGGAAGGTGAGTTTGGAGCCTGATGATTGCTGCTCTTTTCTCATCGCTTGAGAGATCTTTATTAAAGAAGAGGTTTTTACCAACAAACTTGGAAAAGAACTCGAGGCTACGGAGATAGACCTTGAGGGTTTCGCCTTTGAGCTCTTTGTTCTTAAGACATGGCCCAGCGAAGACATCCCAGATGTCAAGTGAGTCCCTCCATACAAGACAGTCCAGGTCGTCGCCATCTTTGTCCAGGATATCCAGGATGTGATGCACCTGCCTAGTATGGATCATGGCCTGCTCTTCGCTGTGCGCCCCACTCTCTGCGTGCAGTAGGTATTTATAAAATGTAGAGATAAAGTGCTCCCTCGCGGTCTTATCTCTTTGCTTGCTGTCTAGGTAGTATTCTTTCCAACGCTGGTTTTCGGGCTCTTTAACGTCAAAGTCTGAACGGCTGCTGGCGCTGTTATCGGAATCATCGGCACTTTCATCCATGCTGGCTTCTTCTTCCTCCTCTTCCTGTATTTGTCTCCTTCGCTTAGGAGTCGGAGGGATGATGTCACTGCCGCTGTCACTGCTGTCGTCTGCAGGTCGTTTCTTGCTTTTTGGGCTCTTAGGGTCTTTCCTGAGCTTTGTCGCTGGTTTGGACTTAGGTGCCGTTGTTGATGTTGGCCAATGTCGCCGCTGTCGTCTGCAGCTCCTTTCTTGCTTTCTGGGCTTTTGGGGTCTTTGCAAGCCTTGGACGCTGGTTTGGGTTTAGCTGCCTGGGTTGATGTTGGCAGATGTTGGCCGATGTCACTGCTGTCGTCTGCAGCTCCTTTCTTGCTTTCTGGGCTCTTAGGGTCTTTGCAGGCCTTGGACGCTGCTTTGGGTTTAGCTGTCTGGGTTGATGTTGGCCGTCTTGTCCTTTGGCCTGAAAGCCTGGTAAACTTTTTCTGAGCTTCTGCTGCCTTTGCAGGATTGACAATCTTGTGATATCTCTTTAAGTGCTGCCCCATCCTAGAGACTATCTTATGGCAGCCCAGGAGGCCACACTGGTAAAGGTGTTCATGTTTATTGGTGATTGCTGTAGTTTCCCCTCTCTTTTTTTTGTCCTTCACATCCGCTCGGTAGAGCAACCTCATTTTAACTTCTTTACTTGTCACGATGTCTCCATGAATGGACTGGAGGTGGCGGTCTAGGTGGACACCAAACAAATCGCAGTACGGACAGGGTCTTCGTTTGTTCTTGCTTTTGCTGTCACTGTACAAGGGCTCAAAGCTGTCACTGCGCCCTGCTTCTGGAGCATCATCTCCACGTTTAACCTCACTCTTCCTGTCATCTACCGCGTCATTCTCAGCATCCCCTGAGCTCTCAACAACACCATCTCCACCGTCATCGCCAATCTCTTCACCCCCTGCACTGTCACTAACACCATCTTCATTTTCTATGTCACGCTCTATTCCCCTGTCACTCCCAACACCATGTCCACCTGCAGAGGCTTTCCCGCCTGCGGTTACATTCTCAGCATCTCCACTTTTGCCTTCCCGGCCGTCTTTCACACCATCTTTACTGTTTTCTTCATCTTCGGTCTGCAAAGAAGTCTCACTAACAACATCTGTACTATCGAAACCCCGGGCTCTCGAGGCCTTCCCGCCTACACTTTCATCAACATCTCCACTTTCAGAACAACTGGTGTCTATATCTCCAACTTCGCTCTTCTCCTCATCTGCACTACCCCACACCTTCTTCATTCCGATGGATTCCTCAATCTCCTTTAGTACGGCCAGGATGGTTTGACTGTAGTCTTGTGGCTCCACAATCTCCGGCTTCAGATCTTCCTTGGTGATCGACTTGTACATGATCATTGTGTGAGCCACATTGGCCATTGCGCATTCCTCCAACATTGGAAATTTAAAGGCTTTCGCAGCAGCAGCAATCCCAGAGTGCTGCTTGTGGGCCAGTTGGAGGTTTAACCTTGTGATTCTGGGCCGTGCTGGGGCTATTTCTATTGGGCGAAGGTTTAGAGTCTCTTCGGCATCTTGATCTCCCGCTACCACCTTGCTGAGAATTTCCTTCAGTCGCTCGTACCCCTCTCCCATAGGCAGGCTTTAGAGGCGAAGCTTGTATTTCCACCTTTAGGGCTGAGTGTTAAGATTACATTGCACATAACTAAATCAAATCAAAGCGACACTGCACAGGCACCCATCACTTAGATCTACAATGTGTGCAAATTTCAAAATAATTCTTAATATTCGCCCACAGTTAATAAGGCTTGTATTGAGAATTTTGAAACCTATGGTATTTGCAGACATTGTAGTGCAAAGTGAAACCAACAACCTCAGGAAAAAATCACTTAACTCATTTACTCTAAGAGGGACCTCAAGTTCTAGTAACGAGTTCCCATGTAATATGTTTCAACACATGTGTGAAAACAAGGTGAAACTTTAACTGCCTGTATCTCTAATATACTGTAACCTTACATTGTGTCCTCTCACCAGTAGTTAGGACATAAATATAAATTCTTAACCTTGAAATATGAAGTCAAATAGTTAAATCCTCTTAGAGATACATTATACGCACTATATCAGTATTTTAAGTTACGGTACTTGCAGATATTCTAGTGGTGAGTGAAACCAACAACCTCAACAGATAACTACCGTATTTACCCGTGTATAAGTCGACCTTTTACAGCCTAAAAATCGGTCCAAAAAATTGCCCTCGACTTATACATGGGTCAAAAACTGAGATAGAAAAAGTTCAGGACAAATTAGCATAATAATTGTCGCATATGTCAACTAACATCCACTTTTACACGGTACAAGTTACGATGTCTTTTCCCTGATCGACTCGAGAAGTTCAAGTTAAAGTGCTTCAAGAATGATCTCCTAACGTAAAGCTGAATGTTCTAGATACTCACTGGCACATTTCTTGAATAAAGAACTAATATTTGTTGCCAATACAGTGGCAAGTCCTCTCAGCGGAAGCCACAGTTCTAGCTTCGAAAGTTCGTTGCTTAGTAACCTGGCTTTCTAACCGTGCAAGCGTGTGTGGTCCTAGTAGCTAGCTCGGTTACCAAGTTCCAAGCATCGTGGCACTTTGTTTATCGAAGCATTTTCAAAGTTTCTCGAGCTTCCTTGGCATTTAGCCTGTCTTCTAAACGTGCATTACAACTCTCCACAACGATAAAGGTTCGCTGAAGATAAGTATGTGTTATTTTGTAAGCTTATTTCAAAAATTATGAAGAAAATGCAGGTTATACTCGTGTCGTTAAAACACGCTTCAACGCTAGTGTACGCGCAATAATAAACTTTATGTCCAAACTTGCTGTGATTTTTTTCTTGTAATGTAGCGTTCATGAAAGAAAATTCTAAGATAGAAGATTAGTTTTTCAAGAAAATTTGTACCCAGAAATAAGAAAAAACTTATTTTTTGCCTCCAAAATGGGGGGTCGACTTATACACGGGGTCGACTTATACACGGGTAAATACGGTATTTTATACATTCTATTAATGTTCCAATGTGAAGTCAAACAGTTAAATCCTGTAGAGTTACATGCGTTGAAGTTTACCCTCGCTTTCGCGTCAAAAGATCACTGAGAGCATGGAACCGACAAAATGTGTCCGCCATTTTGTAAAAAACTTTAACCGTTAATATCTTTGCAAGGATTTTATCGTTTGCACCGAATTTTCGCATGCACGTACCCTTATGATAAGGGCTATCTAAAGGCACAATAGCTGCAAAATGGTTAAAAACTCGCAAAGTTATTAAGGTTGAAGTTTCAACACAAATGACGTCATAACTAATTAATGGAGGAACCGATTTCAACAAAATCAACACCAAACGGTTCCTCACAACATGAACAAACATAATGTAACGTCAAAACATCAATAAGAGGTCCTCCAGCCCTAATGGCGAGTTCCTCAAACAACAAAATGGTCAAGAGAGCACCCTTAAACTTTGACCAGAGCCTGCGCAGACGCGATCGTGTTCTAAGGGAAGAAAATGTTCAAGGCAGTTGCTTGAGCACCTTAGACAACTCTTCCGATAGTTGGATTGCCTCTGCGCAGTGTTTTAAGGGTGCCAAACAGCATAAAAGACGGAGCTCGAAAAACCTGTACTCACCACTTTGAAGCTTTTGTGGAAAAGGGACGTCATGTAGTGTTCACCTAAATTTCTCTTCTAAGAGGTCAACACCAAAAAATTCATAAAAAATGTCTGATGGCCATTTTTTGCGCGGTTTTCTCCAATGAGGTCCAGAGGACCTCTGCTATCTGGCTCGTTTGCTTGAGAAAAGATACGTCATGTAGTATTCACTGAAATTTCTCTTCAAAGAGGTGAACACCAAAAAAATTCTTAAAAAATGTCCGGATGGGCCGTTTTTTTGCGCGGTTTTCACCAATGAGGTCCAGATGACATATGCTATTTAGCTCGTTTGCATTTTCCAGTTTACAGGTTTATTTTTGAGTCCAAAAAAAGTTTTTTGACAAGTTTTCTTTCAAAGATTTGAGCTGAAATATCTTACGCAGTTTAATAGCTGAAGGATTTCAAAAGATATCCTTTGGTAGGCGTTTTCTTAGAAAAAAAAGCATGGTAAATATCTAGATGTTGGTTGAATACTCTTGGAGATGTTAAGCCTGCAAGATGGCACAGATGCAGATGACCGCCAT
>JAHPZR010004687.1:0-2500 GCA_019787425.1 Platygyra sinensis
AATGAGAATTATACTAGGGCCGCGCAGCGGCCTGAAGTTATAATTCAAATTATATGAACAGATGAAGTGAGAAATATATGAGAAAACAAATGGTAGGAATTTCCCTGTTAGTGCTTCAAACCACCTTTAAACGCCAATAAAAGGGTGAACCCCCCTAAAGAAAACAATAGAAAGGGCCTGGGTATACCCACAAGGCCCTGGGACCTAGATCTCGTGGTCCCATGATGCTTCGGTGGCTTTTTGACGCCATGGAATAGACAGACAAAAGAGAGAACCCATAAAAGGGAGGGAAGAAAGGGTGGGATGCTCATATATTTCTCACTTCATCTGTTCATATAATTTGAATTATAACTTCAGGCCGCTGCGCGGCCCTAGTATAATTCTCATTATATTTCACAGACTCCGTTCGAAATATATGAGAAAACAAATGGTAGTTTTTAACGCTGCTACTAAGAGCAATAAAACAGCCATGGTACCACACAACAAACATTTTCAATATATATATAAAACAAAACTCAGCAGGAGAATAACCGAGGTGGTTTACATGTACAACACTGTAGATCTACTTGCAGATAAGGCCCCAGTAGCAAAATCTGAATTAAACAAGGGCTCATAGTAAAATGTTCTTAAAGTTGAAGCAGAAGACCAGTCAGCCATTGACATGATAGCTGACAGCCGGGCAAATGCATTGGCAGCTGCTGTCGTAGACGCACCACGCACAGAGTGAGCTTTAAAAATTTGACTGTCTATTCTTGCTGCACTCATAAAAGTTCGTAGCCAACGCCCCAACGTCGTAGACGTGACCGGTTTATGGGGGCATATAAATGAAATAAACAACTTATTGGGAAGAGAAGACGGAATAACGGGTCGAACGTTCCTGGATAATTTAAGATATTGTCCAAAACATTCCACAGGACAGAGCTTGTCTTGGTCAAAACAGGCAAAAAATGCTTCTGCTGGTTTATCCGCACTGCTAGTCTTTCTAGAGACGGTGAGTGCAAAAGACACCCCTTCTGGAAGGACGTTACAATGTCCGAGATCCAGGGTTGCCAAGGCGGAAATCCGTTCAGGACAGGATAATGCAAACAAAGTGACTAACTTCATTGAGATAGTTTTAAGAGATAGGGTGTTGGTTTTCCCCAAAGAAATCATGTATTTAATCATAACATCAACATTCCAGGTATGAGAATGCCTGGGTTTTGGAGGACGTTTGTTGAGAGATCCTTAAAGGAGCCTAGTAACATAAGGATGCTGACCCACTGAAAAACTCAAAGTAATCACTCTCGCCAATCACAAAGGACACAGACAATACAGTGAACCAATCAAAAACTCAAAGTAATCACTCTAGCCAATCACAAAGGACACAGACAATACAGTGAACCAATCAAAAACTCCAAGTAATCACTCTAGCCAATCATAAAGGACACAGACAATACAGTAAACCAATCAAAAACTCAAAGTAATCACTCTCGCCAATCATAAAGGACAGAGACAATACAGTAAACCAATCAAAAACTCAAAGTAATCACTCTAGCCAATCACAAATAACACAGACAAAACACTGGACCAATCAAAAACTCGAAGTTATTACATGTAGCTGATGTAAGCACGGCAAAACGTGAAAAAGGGAGTCACGGTTGGTTTTGGATTTACTTCTCATTAAAAATTTTAAGCCAATCGTGTTGCGTAGTTAATGCAAACCCAATTATTTTTCAGCACTCAAATGAAAACCACTCTAAACACTAATAACAATACTATAACTGTACACACACTACTTACAACTTGAACACAACATTTAAGACAAGTTCTATATGTTGCTGATAGACCATTTTTGTAATGATAGATTGTTGACATAATCTATTACTATTTAGCTATCTGCTATTTCTTTACTGTAAGTTGAACAACATATTTCTTACCTTCTTGACAAATCCCACATCTTGATATAACCCACAGATGTACCAGCAACAAGGAAAATTACCACATACATCTAAAAGAATGGGGTCCCCCTCTGCCTCTGAAAACTGTAAAATCTGCTTGACTGTACCCTGTAATCATGCAATACAGAACATGAAATCATGCCAAACCTTAATTGATAGAATTCTGTTTCATTACAAAGAAAATAAGCTAGCAAATCCTCCATGTATCAGTACCTGGAATGTCCTGACATGGATTTTTCCTGGTTCAACAGTATAAACACTTTGTTCATGGGCAACAACAACAGGAGAATCAGAATTGAAAGAACCTGCAGAGAAAAAATATTACTAGCAAATTTATTGGCGTCAATATATCAACATGACAGAGCTCCTTAAAAAAGGTCAAGACTTACCTTCTGCTCTGACCATGCTTTTGTCACTTGCCACTTCGTATACCACCACTTTTTTGCCATTCCATATTGCTGTGTGTGTCTGAATCAATGGGAAAAAACCCTAATGTCAGCTTACCTAGAAAGGACTATCACTAACAAACTTCAATAAAAAACCTCACATGTTTTGTGGGAAAG
>JAHPZR010004687.1:15000-18540 GCA_019787425.1 Platygyra sinensis
ACGCTATATTTCAAAAGAAAATAATTACATGAAAATACTTCAGTTCAAAAGATTAAAAATGAACAAATTATTTTTCTTCTGATAAAACTTTATTCTTCAAATAGAAAAATTTACCTCCATTACTTCTTGTGATAAGCTAACGAGTTTGGATACAGTGCGAGCCAGAAATCCCTGATCCCAATAACCGCAAGCTACCTAAGGAACTGTAGGCTAACTGTAGTGCTAACTAGGCTAGCCAATGTGTAATTTAGGCTAACCGTAATGGCCTGCATGGCTCCTTTGACTTAGAGCCATGTGAACTGTGCAAGCAAGAAATCCCTTATCCCATTTTAAGGGCAAACCGCAAGCTACCTAAGCTAACTGTAGGCCAACCGGTGTGTTGTTTAGGCTGACCAGAGTGTTATTTAGGCCAATCAATGTGTTATTTTAATAGGCTAACCAGAGTGGCTCACTGGCTTGCAGATTATCCAGAATGGTTGCCGTTTTGCTGTGATTTTGTAAAGTCCCCCAGGAATGATGAAATGGCTTTGCAACATTTTTTTTTCTTGCTTGCAGCAGTGCAAGAATTTTTTTTCTATTTCATTTGTGCTGCATGCAATTTTTTTCTTCCAACAAGCGCTTGCAGGAAATTTTTTTTCAAAATCATCCACCCACCCCCCCCCCCCCCCCCCCATCAAGAGTTAAATGGTCAGCCCCTTATCAACCACATAAACAAATCTGTTACCATGAGCAGACCTCAACTTCATATATTTCATAGCTCTGTTTGGCGCGATAAGTCCCAAACGGCGCGGGCTAAAACTGTTCTTTATTTGCAAAGACGGAGCAGGCCAGTTTCATCACGGCAAGGGTACGAATAGGATGGGGTCGACGCTTATTTCTTTATCATGTAATTCTTTGGCTGGCTTGCTGACTTTCTTGTGGGTGATGCACCGGAATGTCGGGTACAATAATAGTATTTTTCTCTGCCATGGAGGTAAGGATAGCGTTCGTAAACATCCTTCATACGTGAGAAGCCCATCATATTTTGCCGCCCTCCTTTAAACTCCGTATTTTTATCATTCCAAGACACATGTCGTGGGATTTCGTCAACATTTTGAGCTAGAGAGGCCACGGAATTGCGAAATTAATCGTTGAGTATCGTGCTGAAGAGTTTTCGAGCGCCTCTGTTTCATACGTCGCTCTCAAACAAGTAGCCCATGGAATGGTTTGTTTGTATGAGTCACACCGGGGGTTAATTTTTCGTGACGTCATCCGTGCGCGACGCTATTCTGGAACATAGTTCCCAAGTTTCCAAGATATTTCCAAACCCGCGCGGCCAAAGTGAGTTGAAATCCACTGTAAACCTCATGTAATATTATTGATGTGAAAATCACGTGGGTATCTAGTTACAAAATGTTCCAATCAGACACATGTAATTGGACACCCACATGATCGTACATCAATTACATGACAAACAGGCGCACAGAGAACCAATCACAATTGAGAATTTTTGTTAAAGATATGATTAAATCCTTAATCTGTACTAAGTAGCACAAAGGACTACCAAGATAAAACAAAGAGATGTTTACTCACTGAAATAACTGACTAAGAACATTTAAGCAGATTGAACTAGCAGGAGCAGGTGTCTATAGAGTATCCATGTTGTTAAGTTATACAATGTAAATATGCATCTTATTATAACAAAATCAATTTCCTAAAATAAATAAAAGTTATACGGAATACATTTTCCACATTGCATAAATTAACAAATACACCCGATTTCCAAAAGCTGTAGGTAATATCGTGATGTATGCTTTGATCAACTTAAAGTTTCAGAGAGTAGAATTCTCATTAAGTACTTCTGCTGCCTTGTGTTTCCTTCCAAGGTAAGAGACTTTTCTCTAACAGTATCTGTCTCTTAACCCAAGTGAATAAATGGGTATCAGCAAAATTGTTATTGATGCAGCATAAGAAATATTCCAGTTACTGTAAGGGGTAACTTGTAACAGACTGGCACCAATCAAGGAGGAGAAGTGGTGTGGCTGTTTCACACTATGGAATTTGGCCTGAGTTGAGGATTGCGCCTCTGTTAGTTACTAGAAACATGCTCTGTGCATTACAGGAAAGATATGTGTACAGGCTAAGAAATAGAGGCCCTGTTGTTAATTGTGCTAGCTAGAACAATGTGCTGGACACAAAGTCCAGTACACTAATAGGTCACTGTGCCTTTCACACTCTTTCTCACCTGTATTTGGGACAACTGTGTTACTTCCTCCAAAACAGCGGGTGATTGTAACTCCCATTTCTCTTGTCCTTCCAGCTTTCGTTGTTGTGGTTTAGTCACAACATGTTTCCACATGGCCACTTTTCCCTTGTTTGTTCCCCCGGCCAGAATACCTGGAGTTGTAAAATAATATGATGCACAAACATAGGATGTTTAGTCGAAAAAAACATTCACAAGTGGTGCTTAACAATAAATGAATGTCTCCTTTTACAGATTGAAACAACTGATTCCTCCATTAACATTTAAAAGGTCAGCAAAGGTATTTTCAATCAGATGCCTTGCCTTTCACTTTGTTGAATGATATACAGTTGACAACCTCCCCAGCTTCAAAGCCACTGCCATCAACAGAAAGTACGTAGTTGTCGTTTTGCTCAAGATTCCACATCCTGGATGAAAGCAAACACAGAATGATTTAATTAGAACATGTGACCCTTTCACTCTGCTTCTAATTAGATCACGCTTTGTCTTGGAAAACAGTCCCCAAATCAGTAATCCATTTAGAAATACATGTACATTTACACCAGTTGTGGGGAGCAGGGATGGTGCACAGGTGAGAATGTTTGCCTCCCACCAATTTGGCCCGAGTTCAATTCCAGCCCAGAGCCATATGTTTGCTGGTTCTCGCCTAATGCTATGAGGGTTTTCCTCTGGGTTCTCTGGCTTTCCTCCCTCCACAAAAACCAACATCTCAGGTTCCAATTTAACCAGGATAGCGGATCTGCATGAAAACCAGCTTAGACTGATGTGGCTTCCTCTCTAAATATCGTAATTTATTTAACCTTTCTTTTATTTATTAGTAACTTTACCTGACAACATTTTCTTCTGATGCAGTTGCTAACACTTGCCTTCCAGCCCAGATTATTTGGCTTTTTCCAGACTGACCACTAAGTTTTACCTGATTAAGAAATAAACTTCTGATGACTGTGGTGAAAGACATAGCTTACAAGACACATAGCAGAATGTAGCAACATATTGAAAAGCAACATAGGACAATAGCAACTTCATTAATTCTCACAAGATGGGAATGCTGTCTTTGAGACAGGATTTGCAGCTCTTGAGAAGGGTATCACTCCTCAAGAGAACCAAGATGCAGAATTATAATACCTCCAGATATATACATGTAACATTACGAAGAAAAAGAAAAGTGGATAAAAACTCAACAAATCTGTCTGATACAATATTACTCTCCTTTGTTGGTAATTAAATATTGAATGATGTGAAAATTTATTTCCAGCTCTAACCTTAGCAACTTCGGATGTAGTGCCATCATGTGCCAC
>JAHPZR010004688.1:0-32500 GCA_019787425.1 Platygyra sinensis
CGTGAGAATAACTGCAAAAATCTGACACGTTTTCGGTATTTTTTCCGAATCGGAAATTGATAAATTTGCTCGATGTCTGTTGCCATTCCTGCAGTAGGACCTTATAGCATCCCAAATTGTCAAACCTATGTGAACTCAAAGTTAAGAAAACAGAAAGTATCATTGCCCTAGGCCCCTTTTTCAACAGTTCTTGAAACAAAGACTATGTTCATAGTCTCTTGTACGGGACCAGTATAATTCTAAAATATGACCTTTTTGTTTCGTAAAACGGATCGCAAATTGGGACACAAATTAGCCTGAAGTCTGCTCGCCATTCCTGCTATACAACCCAATAGCAGGGTTGTCACGGGTCAGGGAATGTTCAGGAAAAAAAAATAAGGAAAGTCAAGAATTTTAATTTGAGTCAGAAAAAGTTGATATTTTGAAGAAAAGTGAGGGGGAATTGAAAGAATTTCATACGGCTGATTAATACCATTGAAGGTTGGAAGAAACGTTTGGGGTTACTCGGATCATCATGACGATTTTTTTCCTTAATGAAGAAGGAAACTTATTACTCTTTTGACTGACGTGTGGAAGAAGAGGCCGCTGCTAATGAGAACTCACATTTTGAATTATTTTGGTCAGGGATACTTTATTTTTACCAGAGAAAAGTCAGGGAAGTTTGAAAAAGGATGTCTGTGGCAACCATGCAAAGCATTGCGAACGATCTCATAGTAAAGTAAGCAATGACTCACCGTTGCAGTCGTGAATATTGCATTCATTTGTTGCTGTTCAGTTAACGGACCGAGTGCAGAGCAATCTTTTGCTCCAAAACGCGATCTGTTACAAGTACGATGGCGTGTTTTGCGCCCACCCCCACATGATGCTGAGCATGAGGTGAAAGGACTCCAATCTGACATCGTTGCATCTTCTGAAAATAAACCAAAGAAAACGATCATTAGTATACAGAATTCAGGAACATATTTTGACCAGGATATAGACCTGCAAAAATCTTACACGTTTTCGGTATTTTTCCGGATCGGAAATGGGGTGATAAATTAGCTCTATGTCTGTTTGCCATTGCTGCTGTAGGACTTTGCATTTCAAATTATGAAAGCTATACGAACTCAAAGTTAAGAAAACAGACCATTAGGCTCTTTTTCAACAGTTCCTGAACCAAAGTTAGTAGTACAATAGTGAGTTGTGTTCAGCAAAAAAAGTGTGACTCAGTTGTTAGGAAGTCTAATAATAAAACATAGTTTTTGTAACCAATCTTACTGGGGGCTCTGAATTCATAACCAGGAACTGGGAAAATATGCAACGGTTATTCAATCTGCGCTTCCCAAGTCACGCGAGGGCATGGTTGTCTATGGATATTATCCACCCCGGAAAACGTTTATTTCGTGGCGATCTCTCCAATACACCAAGAACTGGTATATTTTGATATATTTTATAGTAAGGGACAAGAGACTTTGCTCATAAATTATTGCGTTTCGTCCCTTGCTTTGGCGACGTATCGCTATTTGAACCACTGCTGGCTTTTCTTTTTTTCTCCTTGTTGGTCTAACCATACTGAGTTATTTTCATCTTGAAAAAACCTCCCGCGTCGCGGAGCTCAGCAATGCCACGTCCATTTACAACGACCGCTCGACCGAATCCAAATGTTTTAGGTGTGGATAACTATGCGATACTATTATGTCTTTTTGAGTATTGATATAATTGTGTTTTTCACTCGATATTCTTTGAGATATTTGTCTCTGAAATTAGATATTTCATCCATCAAATTATTATTATTGTACAAAGTGTATGGCATTTGCTTTCGCTCAGAAATAATCTGCTCGTCCTAGCAAGGCGAATAACGGCCATCGTCCTTTAAGCGAAGCCATTTGGCAGTGAAAAACTAAATGAAAGAGATTTTATACCCCTTAGCTCATGTTTCTGACATTTTTGTATTTCACTTTGCTAAAATTTGGCAGACCACCGAGAAGTACCCTCCCCAGACCTTTTTAGCCATGGCAGCCGTTGTAGCACCAACCGTAGTGATTTGCTTAAATTCCTTAATGACAACCCTGACGCGTCTTCCCCTTTCATTAGACCTGTCATTCTTCTTATTCTTACCAGAAGATGCACAGAATCCATCTTTCAGCTCTATATCATCCACAGAAATGTCTCCTTTGTAGCTGGGTCCCCTGACCCCCTCAAACACCAGCTAAATGAAGCAAGGAAAGGAAAATAGTGTAATACATTGTATCAATTGAAAAGAACAGGTGATGAGAGCAAAAATGAAGCCACAACCATTTCATAAAATATGATTGATAAGACATCATGTCCAGGTTTACCAAAGGGCCTACAACAATGTACAGAATAACATGTTTTAAACTATAGTTAGTAAGAGATCTTGCTGCAGCCATACTGAAGAATTTTGGCTTGCAGTCATTTACAGATTTTATTAAATAGTGCTGCAACCTCAGGCCATTATTACCCACTACAGCTCTCACTGATGTAGTTAGTAAGAGTTTAGTAGTCCTACTAATTAATATTTGCTATTTTTATGTTCAGTGCAATCCAAGTGATTTTGGAACCCTGCTTTTATATTCAAACTAGTTTTATTTACCCTTTAGATTTTGAAAGAGCTGGGTTCTACTGTCACGCAAAACAAATTTGTACCAACACATTGTTGAACCACTAGAAGCAACTTTTCCTTTTATGACGACAAGAGCCTCACAAGCTAAAAAAATCAAAGACCCAGTTCTTGCCTTTTGTCACTTGTTTTTGAGTGTTAACGAAGAAATCCATTATGAAGCATAACAAGTGTAATACAAAAAGAATAATAATAATAATAAATAATAATAACACTGTACACAATATTGTCTAATGAATCTGATACCCCTCACCCCCTTACCCCTTTTTTCATTTTTCCAACCTAAATTTCTATTTTATTTACTTTTTCCTAATGAGATCTAATTACATTAGACCTTATTAGATCTGCCCTCCTAAAGTAGCACAAGCTATACACAGGCCGGATGTAAATTAAACAAACATAAAGATGTTGTTGTTCTAGCATAACACTAGACAACAAAAAGAGGAACACATTTTGACTTCTGGTATGTTTTCAAATATATTCCATCAGGCCCAGTTTGATTAGCATTTTTTGTCAAATAATTAATGTGATTTATACCGTCCTGTCATGTTTCCTTATTCTCAGAAAGTGTAATTACATGTTACAGTTTTCAGTCTGCTCATTGTGATCCTTAGACTTTTCCTATGTTAGATTAAGTTTAGTTTTTGGGACTTCCCATTTATGATCTAAAACAGATTATAACATAACTAAAGCAAAGCGTGCTCTCTGATTGGCCAATTCGGCATCTACTATTTGCCCATGGGTGCCTATGCTGCTGACGTTCTCAATGACGAAAGCAAAGCGCGCGCTTTGTGATGCAGCTCAGTTCCAATGTGTCAATGTTATGTTATAAAACAAACGGTGAACGCCATATAAAACAAATATAGATTCCATGTTGCCGTGGCGCATTTTCCTTTATTTTATATATACTGAGATTTTCGCGTCAAATTTTGCTGTGTGAAAAAGCGTTTCGGATTTTACTTCGACCAATCAGAGAGGCGAAACGAGTTTCTCACACGTGAAAAAATCGTTTCGTCCAATCACAAACCACGGTTTACGCGAATTGTGTTTTCGCGGGCTTTTTTGCGGCCATCGCGGGTAGCTTTGTCGGGCACCTTTGACAAGATAATATTTTCGGTGTACTCGAGTTGTTCGTATAAATTCAAACTTATCAAGAGCTAGGAGGTATTTTTGAGGATGGCTGAACAATCAAGAAGATTTGTGTCTCTAGACAAACCTATAGACAAGTTTATCGAAGACCAAAAAAACAAGAACACTCTTTCAAAGACACGAAGAGTTGTAAGTTGCTGACTGAGTTTCCGTGACGTCAAAACTTTTGTTTTGTTGTTGACCATTAAAATTCACCGATAGAATATGATACTCGCATACACGCGCGACGCCGCGGGAGCCGGTGATAATTTTAGAATCATGAATTTGTTCGCAATGAGCTATGAGTGCCATCGAAACACCGAAGAAGATTTTAACTTCCGAGGTTTGTTTGCTTTGCAAGGCAAAAGTTTCCAGTGAGGAAAAGATAAAGGTGTTTGGAAAAAATACAGTGGCCATTCACTCACTGATTCTGCGTTCAACTGAAGTCGATCTGTCCGTTTATCATCAAAGCACGACACTTTCGCGCGTGATATGACATATCTGTGACCTGAGTTTAGCTCTAACAAAGATGTCTTAGTTCACCTTTCCTTTGAAAGCTGGTTCTCTGTATATTTCTTTCAGCAAATTGGTTGATTCTCTATTGTGCTACATTTGTTTCAAGTAACATGCAGGCCCGCAAACTTTAGCCTCTTAGTGAATTATGGCCTTCGATTGCTCAACGGAATAATATATTTTCTCAGTGGAGCCTTTAAGTAGAATCTTAATGCCGTTATGTTTGCTACCTCTGTGGCAATTTTAATTTAAGTTTATTGGCTCATTCATGTTGCAACTATTGAATCGGTCGGATCAATGGCCTTCGATTCTCTATTACCGTAACCTTTTGTTTATTACCCTGTGGTGACCTTACAGGATAATCTTTCATGATGTTTATCACGGACGGTTATGCAGGTCTCATATCCGAGTCCTTTCAAAGCTGTTGTAGTTTCTTAGAAAAGTGCACCTCCATTATTTTGTTGCATTACTAGCATCTAACAGGTGTTAGTGTTTTGTAACCGTGAGGTTACCGTGTTGGAATTAAATTCTAGGATGCTGTATAATGATCTTGTTTGGCAAATGTTTTAGGGTTGTTTTCTTCTCACATCACGAAACAGTGGGAGTCGTGTTAAGCCTGTCTACTCTACCATTTTCAACTGCCCTGATCTCTAACACGGACCTGACATTACTGAGTGCGATATTGCGCTTATTCTACGTGAATTTAAGCGGCTGACTTTGTCCTTCATCAGGTTAATCAGCGGCGAACCAACGATTACAATGTTCTTCTCAAGAGTTGAATCCACACAAGAATACACAATAGGCTGCAAAGCCTGAAATACAACAGACTTTCCAACTCCAGCTGAAGATTCACAAAAACATCGCTCGTCGATTCAAAAACAAATCGCATGGCTTCCTCTTGATGCTTATTGAGGCTATCAAACCCGAAAACTTCCCTGAACTCATCCTCTGCAATTTATTAACACGCGTTTGCGAGAGATCCACGCACGATCTCTGTGTGTTACCTCTTGAGATATGCAAGGTGAAATGTGATTGGTTTTTGAGCGCTGACGTCACGGAAATCGTTCTCGTGGCTCGAGTTCGCAGACGTTATTTTCGGCGGAGACAACCGACAGCCGGAAATACGTCTGCGTTCGCAGGCTAAGACATTGCTATTTGCGAGCAAAACATGGCCACGAACAGAGTGAAGGAAAGCACGTCAAAGGCTGATCGATCGTGAGTAAACCTTTCATTTCCTTGTTTTATCAAGTTCGGGCGTTTTCGGCCTAACTAACTGTCAGACGAGATTTGCTCGTGTGGTTTCCGATCGATAATTGCCCTGGTGACAAAATGCGGCAATTAATTACGGCCCAGTTTGCCTGAAGTTCAATCGATTCTCCATGTAGGAAGCTCTTGCTCAGTAGTCGATTCAGCTCTCCGCTGTGGTTTTGATATCTGTACGTTCGCGTTTATTTAGACTCGAATTTCATTTTAAATCACTGTTAGTTAAATTATGCAATTCGTGATTCAACGAAAACACGGTGAATTTAGTCTTCCTGGCCTCGAAAGGCATACTGAAGAGTTATTTCCTTTTATTTGAGCTACGTTAAGCCTTGTGGAGAGCTAGCTCTAGGAGAGAATTGTATCAAGATTATCAGTGACAAGTGATATTCTCTAGGTATGTTTTTGGAAATACAGACAGATATTGGGCTGAAATGTCACGTAACGGCGTCTTTTATGCTAAAATACCGTAGAGTTCCGATAGTAGCGACCCTCGTTACTTTCGGAATTAGCAGCCTTTGGGGGTCATAACTTTAGGGGGGTCGTTATTTTCGGGGGGTCGTTACTTTCGGGGAACAGAAATCGTTTACAAATAGCGCTGGCGTGAGTTTTTTTTCCCGAAATTTAAACGAACATAAAATGAAAAAAGGAACAACATTTTGTTTGCATTCCACATGTATAGATTGTGTTTCATAAAAAGGTAACAATGATAAATACGTACATGTACCGACAGCAATACTGTAATAATTAAAAATACCGTAAATCAATATCAACACCAATAAACAAAGGAGACAAAATTCGTCTATCCAGCTAAACTGCTTCGATTGTACTGCATGATGCACCGCTACGTTTAATTTTGTATCTCAGTGTCATTTAATTGGAACAAAGACGTTCATGTTAATGATAATCGACGGAAACTACACAGAGTTTTTAATATAAATTTGAAGAGACGTTCCTGTTGTTAATACGAAATTATACCGGTTTACGTGCTTACATCACTACATCAGTGAACTGTTCCCCTTGTTGCAAATTAAAGTGCCTTACTGTGAACGTATTACGGTATTGTACATTATAATGTTGACTGTTGATTGACAAATTAAAGGTATACGGAATACAAACCAGAGCTCTCGATCCCAACCACAGGCCAGAAGGATCGTGGGCTCTGGGGACGAAAATGATTTTGATCGTGTAACTTAATACTTTTGCGCACGCGTTGTAACATGCAATCCATGTAATGATCACTGAAGAGGAAATGTCCTCATTTGTGGGCAATGAGTATGATATGAACTGCGAAATCTACAAATCTTGAAGAAAATGCTGGAAAAATCAAGTCAGTTTTTGTCATCGGAGCAGCCCTGTGAGCCAAAAAGCTTGGACGTTGCTTTGAAAATTACAGGAGTTGAAAAAATTGTTTGACTCGAGTTTTGAATGAAAGGAGCCTAAGTGACGGTGGAGATTTTTTCGTCTTCTGTGGTCGGTGATTCTCGTATCAGCTTGATATAGTGTCGGATCGGAGACACATTTTAGTTGCAATACTGTTGACCGTGAGCTGTGGCTAGCTATACTTAGCTCGCTGCTGTGCCCTGAAACGGACAGGAACATTTGCATCGGAAAGCAAGGTTATATACGTTATGTAAGCTTATTTATTTTACCGATTTTAAGAAGTGATGTTTTGATGTAATATATCAAAAACGAGTGCGAGTGTTTCATCAGGGGTTCCAAACACCGAGAAACAGATGAAAGCATGAGGCCGCAGGCCGAGTGCTTTTATTGTTTCGAGGTGTTTGGAACCCCTGATGAAACACGGAGCACGAGATTTTGGTATAGCTTCTTAAACGAGTTGTCGACTATTATTGTTTGTTATTTTGGTTTCGCTTTGTTAATTAAACAATAGCTATAGAATGTGATAAAAATAGTTTGGATGGATTGTGCCATTTGAGAATTAGCCAGCTTATTACAGTTTAAAAAATTTCAGTTTTCTGGGCGATATGGACGAGTCAAGTTCAAGGTTTCGGATTCCCAAAACTTTTGACGAGGTAAAGGCGTGTGTTATCAATCCTATTCCGAAACTGTACGGTTTACAAGAACAAATGGGCGTTGCAGATTTTTCGAGAATGGCAAGGCCAAAGAGCGAACAGGTTTTGCACCATTGAGCCAGACGGAGTGTTCATAGTTTGCTGGATGTGCACTGAAGAGTTGACTGGAAGCAATGAAAACAAGAACGCCAGAAGTCTCAACTACTGGCTATGCAAGTTCGTGCACGAGGTTGGAAATAAGTCGGGTGAACGATATCCCTCTCGGACGCTTTACAATATTGCCTGCGGCTTAGAACGTTTCTTGGTGAAGAAAAATGTTGAGGGCGCATTAAATCCATTGGCTCTCAGCGATAAAAGGTATCATTGAAAAAGTTAATTTGTTCATTGCATTTTAAGTTTTTGTAACTCGAGCTACACTCTGTAAAGGAAATAAAATTTTGTTATTTGCTTGAGATGGTCATTTATTTGAAATTAATTTATTGTCACATGATTTTCTGAGAATCAGTGGACATTTGGATATTGTATTCAAATCTCTAAAGATTTTCATCAAGGTTTTCATTGGGTATCCAAACACATGCACGTGATGTGGTATACATGCGGTGATTTGTAGTTGACTTTATGAATTATTAATGAGTTTGAGAAGTTTCATTGCTGACATCAATCAGTGTGTCAACAGTTGTTTTGATACTGGGAAAAGTTGAATTTTTTAAATAAATTAATCTCAAAAACATTTTATTTATCGGGCCTGTTAAATTTGAGATAAAGCAATGGTGCTCGGCTTACCCAGACCAAGTTCGTGCGTGGTTTAGTCTCGCTCGACTGCCGACTGAGACTGCTGGAAAATTATTTCTTTATCATTTTCTAAAAGAAACGGCTTTATCTTTCGTTCTCTGGCTTCTCGAACCTGTTTAATGCCTCGGCAATCCTTTTTTGCTCCTTATCTTTTGCCCAGTCACGTAAAATATTATCTTAATTCTCAAAACTCTCCGCCATTTTAAAACGGCAGAGGGAAAAACTTTGTAATGATGACGACAATCGTGCATCTGTCCTCTAATAAATCATGGGCGAGAACCAATCAAAACGAGAGAATAACTTGGGTTATTATATAAAACTCATTAGTATAAATTTACCGTAGTCTATTGTGAATCCGTGAACTTGATTGGCTATATTACCATTTTCTATCTGCCGATAGAAAACAGTTACGCTACAGTGCTCATCGCGCATCACGTTTGAACCTGATGTAACATAATAAAACAGTTCTTTTCTACGCGTTACTTGATTTAGTTTTGTTTTTATGCAATGAGACTACGATAAATTTATACTTAAACAATAAGACTACTCGCCCTCGTTTTCTACGAGCGATAGTCTACTAGGCTGCGCCTCGTTGACTATCTGCTCGTAGAAAACTCGGGCTCGTAGGCTAATTGTTAAATAGTACACGCTATGGCGTTCATCACTTGTTAAAGACAGAATAAAAGATATTGTTACAAATGTTAGAACATCATATATCAGAACTTGAATCTCCAAGGTCTGCGTGCCAGTCCTCGTACAAAAAAAAAAGGAATTTTGTTTTGTCTTGAATCCGTACGGCATGGTTAAAACTTGTCTTTTAAAAATCAATAGCTCAAAGCGCCATGAATTCAACATTTTGTGCCCATCTTTCATCTCCAAAATGATTAACTTGCAAGTTGCCAGAAATACTGGAGTCTTACATTGGAAACACAGAGAAGTCTTACAGAGGAATGCAACAAAGCCCTCCCATAATATTCACTAATCTCATGTGGTCACATGTAGACAAGACGATCGAAAAGAGGGACTTACAGTTCAGGTATTATCTTCAATTGGTTCTTATCAGATATATTTAGGGCCCTTTATTTAATGCCCATGCAAGTGATTGTGTGGAAAGTCATAATATTCTTTGCGTGATGGAGCTTTAAGTCATGATTCCAGACAACTTTAACATTCGTGATTTTCACATTTCTATGACGAAGGAGCAAGCACTCTTAGGTCCAGAAGCTGACAGCAACTTTCAATGGACACCAATACTTATACAGAACACCAAACTTGGAAAATATTTGTTCTAACTTAAAAACAAGTTTTACTTCAACGGGCGCAAGTAATGCAAAGGGCTTAATCATTATAGGGAGAACTGGATAAATTTGTAAACTTACCGAAAATGGCTGGTTTATTTGAATATCTATATTTGCTACTTTCCACACATTGCCTTGTGTTCCGTTTTTGGACCAGATCACAGGCCCTAGAGTAGCTGTGTTGGTATACACATTCAATGCAGACACATGAGGACCATACATATGATACCAAAATGTCAGACACTTAACGCTTTGCTGTGATATGGAGACCATTGGGCTGGTAAGACGTGCAAAATCTCCATTTTTGCGCCCATTTGCCTCAATGTACACATATCGACCTAGAAGAAATATAATTGGAGCTGAAAAGTACTGAAAGTACAGGAGCCAGTGACAAATAATTGTCACTATTTTGATACATTTTCCCTTCCTTTTCATTGGCCACAAATAATGTTCTGCTCATGCATAATACTGCCTAGATTAATGTTTCATGAAGCTACAGGGCTTGCAAGAACAAAAGAACTGTGCCAAGTGTTCCAAAAATGTGTCCCCTTAATTAGTTATGATGAACCTGTAAATTCTTTTTTTACTCTTTTCTATTTTAAATTTTGTCTTCAAATAAACATAAATATTATATAAATATCTCAATACATGGGCACTTTTAAAAACAGTATAAGTAGAGAAAACATGATTGATCATCAAAGTTATGCACTCAAATTAAGCAGTTGTGAAATTAAAGCCTGGAGAATTCTTCATCATCTACATGTAGATGAACTCACAAAGTGTATAACTGTGATGATCATATGTCTTCATCTCTTTCTCCACGGCAGTTTACATATATGAGCTTTCAAATCTTCACTTGAAGTGTAAGTACGTGATTGTACTGTATTAACTGCATGCATTCCTTGTGCTCAGCCTGTAATTTCTTTCAAAGCAGGTTCAGCCTGATTTGTAACTGCGCAATGATGGCGGGGTCAAGATTTCTATGACTAGATGATAGCTAGCTGATAAAGCCAAATCAACTATCACCTCACAGACATCAAGAGCAAACAATCATTTTACTAAATACATTGCACTCATAGAATTATCATTAAATGACCATTACAAAATGTGGAAAAAGAAAAATTAAGAAACTGTTTTTATTATATAAACACCAGTGAAATACCAAGTGAGCTTTCGGGCGTAAACATGATATCTCCACACGTGAAGATAACATGATATCTTCACACGTGAAGATAACATGATCACCATTGCTTTAGCTACATAATCTCTTAGAAAGTACTCAGATGTGTTGCTGCATGATCGAAACATCATCGGTTCTCCTCGGGAATCTTCGGTTATCTTCGGCAATCTTCGGAAAATGTTCACGTTCGTCTGGCCTTCGGAACAATTTTTGAGAATGTTCGGGAATTTTCGGAAAGTGGTCGGAAATCTTCGGAAAATTGTCAAAAAACGTGATCATAAGTATATTTATATAATAAACAGAATATTACATGGCCGCTTGTGGATACGAATTTTATCTTCTCGTGTTTAACTCGATATCTCACTCGTTCGCTGCGCTCACTCGTGAGATATCGAGTTAAAGGGGCTCAGTCACGTTTGAAAAGCTTAGCAAAACTTTTCAAATTCGTTGTTTGCAATCCGCGTCAATCTTTTCCATCCTTAACCATCCTTGTTTCTTTATGGTTTATTATCGTCTCTTTGATGTTTTTCTATGTTTACAAACTGTTATTTTTAGGTTTCCTTCAGTTTAACGGCTATTTTTTCAATGTTCAAAATAACTCAAGATGCCGTGACTAAGCCCTTTAAACACTCGAAGATAAAATTCGTATCCACGCGCAGCCATGTAATATTCTCTATTTCTCCAGTCTAGTGACTTCTATGCCCACCTACTGTTTTACTGTATCTAGCTAGAAACTACAATCTACCTCTCTATAAGAGGGTCCGTTCTATTTTCAATTCATTTAAAACCTCTAGGAAGCAATTTAGCAGCAATTTATGGGCAACTTAACTCAGTAGAAACTATTGTTTGATGAGCATCCAGGGATATTCTAAAGCCTGTGTGAGATAGTATCACATGTTCTGTTTATGTTAACGATGACAACAAAAGTTAAGTGGCAAACTACCGTATTTCCTCGAATAATAGCCGGGGGCGACTTGTCTGTTTTTATACCAAAAGGGGGCGATTATTCGAGGGAAGGGATCATTTCAAATATTTCTTACAGGAGGTCTTGCCCTAGATTTTTTGTTTTATTATACCAAGCAATAAAGGAAAAAGTCAAATACATAAACATTACCATAGAAAAAACTGTAAAAAAAAACACCCGATGCTTTTGTAGCCATTCAGTTGTGAACAATTAAATTAAGCTTGTTTTTTACGCAAGATGTCAATTTTTAACTTGTGAGAAAGGGGATAAGAGAAAGAGAAAATGGCGAGGGGGGGGGGGGTGATTATTCGAGAAAGGCGATTATTTTAAAAATTTATGTCAAAGAGGGGCGTTTATTCGAGGGAGGCGATTAATCGAGGGAATACAGTTTAATCTTATGGCTGGGCAATATGGGACCACAGCACAGCCTAACCAACTGAACCATTATAGCTTGCATTTAGTGCTTACATGTAAGTAGAATTCTTATCTTTAAATCAATGATCACCTGTAAACATGAACACAGCTGTCCCATTGGTATTAGAAGCACCTAACCCATCTGAATCACAAGCAGTCTTTACATATCTGTTGTAAAGCCGGTCAGCTTGAGCATCAGCAGCACATTTATACCCAGAAGTAGTTTCTGTTATACCAATGCCTTGGAAGGTTCGGTTGGTGATTTTGTTTGCGCTATTTATACACTGCTGTATCACATTTGATCCGTAGATTGCAGGATTATTCAATTGGTAGTTAAAAATAGGGCTTCTTGGATATGTCAGATAACAGCCAAGAGAATAAACACCTAAAACAACACATGGTGACATTTAGATTGTTTAACCCACAAGTACCAACTCAAAATTAATGATGATCGTGTCAATCCTCATGTGACATGGCTTTTCTGGCCTTTTCAAGACATGTTCAGTTGATACTTTACGGTACATGGTCTTGTGTTCCAAAATTAGCTGTGGATAAAATAAATCTAGCTTGGATTGTAGCCTTCAGGGATCGAAATGTTCCCAGACTGTTTAATACTTGTGGCTGGTGACAGGCAGAATGGTTTTTCACCTGTCTCCACCAACATCCCAGTTGAAAAATATTATTTTAATCTTTATTTTCAATTTTTATTGTTTAAAGTGGTACTATGACAAAAATCGTATCTTTCCTATGGAAGCCATTTTAAAACATAAACAAGTAGCCTGTATGAGAAGAAAAATACTGTTTACTATTTTTAAACATTTCTTTTCATTCCAGAGATATTCAAGTGTTTAAAATATGCAAATTAATTAAGTGACGCCGTACACTCAACCAAATTTTGATCAAATATGATGAAAATAGATATCTCAGCCAATTTGAATCACAAATGTTTGAATCGTTGCAGTGAGATTCTACTAGAAGGTCTTCGGTTTTTGTTTAAAATCGTAGAATCGATTTTGATACAATTCGTTCCGCGTTGTACTATCAAAGCTTTTGCGGCGCTATTGAAACCTTCCCTTCTAAGAGACCCGCAACATTATCCATTACAAGCCCTACACCACACACTCTGGCGGTATTTACCAGTGGCATTCTTACGCAGCTTTTCTTTTCATGTATATTCTAAACCAGCCAACTGCCCCTTAGAAATCGCAACATACAATCATAGGCTCCTGATACAATAATACAATTTATTGATAAGCGACACCGTAGTCACGTAAGCATCACAAAGAACGAGTTGAGATTTCATTGTTTTGTACCGAACATTTGATTGGCTGGATTTGAAAATGTTGGAATCTATTGTTTCAGTTCTGCCATCTGATTGGTTTTCATTGTCTGGGTGGCCCCGGTTTCAGCAAATGCACTGTAACACAAACATCCACAAATTGTCTTTAGTTATTTCCGATGCAATTTTGCTATTTGGGACACAGTTTCCCCATTTGCCATCTACATCATAATTCTTTGTTGTGGCACACCAAAGCAGAGTATCACGAGCATCTGTACAATAAGTATATCTTTCCTCACGATAAGCACTTGATGCATGAAAAATTTTTGTCTTCATACAATAACAGCTTTAAGCACTCTATAGCCACTGAAGAAAACAAATCAATTGACAAAGTGGAGGTCAATATTTTTCCTTATGAACCTAATAGGACAGGTATAAGTTATTTTTACAGACAGGTCTCAAATGCCATGCAAAGAACACCCGCATGCTGGGGCCAATCTAGGAGGACTCATGCAGGCAGGGGGGCCATCAACCAACTTTTCTGGCATTTCGCATTGTGAATTTTTGAACTAAAGTTCTCTCGCATGACATTTATCAATTCCACATCATCCGCATTCCAGGGTTGCCATCGAACTGACAAGATATTTTATGTGCCACAAAAATCTGCGGACAGTAATCTGATTGACTAAGACTGAAGCGTCCAGTTGTGGCCTTGGAGCCCATGAAGCACATTGTTGTTCTTTTTTTTTTTTACCCGGTTCCGGTAATTATTCACACCTTCAGTTGTTGCACGGGGTGAAACTCAATTGCAAGCAATTAATACAAACATCCACAAATTGTCTTTAGTTATTTCAGATGTAATCTTACTGTTTGGGACACAGTTTCCCCATTTGCCATCTACATCATAATTCTTTGTTGTAGCACACCAAAGCAGAGTATGACGAGCATCTGTACAATTAGTATATTTGTCCTCACGATAAGTGAATGGGAATACATATGCTGCACCGTTGGAACTACCACCGATGGTTAAAACTGGAAATGATAAAATAAAGACAGTCAATAATTTCACTTTGGTGTAACGAACCCCCTTTACTAAAAAAAGATACATTATATCATGATGATTTGGCCTCAGAATGCTGGAAAGCATTTTCTGAGGAACACAAGTTTAAACTTCGTGGGAGAATTCCACCGGACACCCCTAAATGAGACAGCCTTCATCAGCCCATATCTCAAACTCCCTACTTTACATTTCTGTATCTACCCTAGTATAGCTCATAGCTGTCATGCCCTGTACGCAGGCTGTACATGAAGATTATTGCTAATAAAAAATAGACAATCTATGAAAAGATGACAAAGAAAACAAACTTGTTTCCCAACCTGCCTTTCTCCATGAAATGAACTTGTAGAGCTAGTGATCGTATGAAAACTCATAAGAATGACTTACTAGTTTTGGATTTCGGTGTGTGATCTGAAGTGGCCTCAATACCTGAAGATCCTGTTCGTCCGTGAACCAACTCCAGTCGACACTTGTCAGACTGTTCTTGTTTGTAATTGCATAAGCTAGTCTCAAAATCGCAATTCTGTGGCAGTAGGCCCCTGTAAAAGAAGATTGGACTTTCAGTGAGCGATAATTTAATTAATTTTTTTTTCCAAAAACAAACAACTTTGCATCGCATGTGTGGTAATTTTTAATATTGTTTTCCTTGATTAACTTGCTGATTTATATAATTACTCCGTCAACAGAAAATAATGTCTTTTGTTTCACATGTTTCCTCGAGAGTAGTAAAGCGCAGTGTTGTCTGTAGAAATCTGTGAGTTACTCCCCAAATTTTTCCCCTTTTCCACTCCAAAAGCCCAGGCTTGACATCTTCCTTTAAAAAAATCCGTTACATGTAGCATACCTGTAACAACTGAGTAGACAAATTAGCAAACTTTCTCTCGAATTCTATTCATGACAGACAGTAAACCAAGCTACTTTAACTGGTTGCTGAATCGAAGATTTGCAGCTATGTTCACAGCAATAGACCTTATTCACGTGTTTTCGTGGACGCCATCTTGACGGGTAGGCAAAGCGGTCAGGAATGACAACGTTTGTAATAGGAATCCGTGCGTAGCAAATAACTTCTTCCAAAATTGAGTTTTTTCACAATGTGTGTAATGAAAACGGTAAGTATCCAGGTAGCAGCATTGCATTCACCAAGTTTTGAAGGATATAAGCCTTTGCCTATCATGAGTCACATGAACTTTTTTTTTTTAATTTTACCATAGACATATTTGTCTGCAAAGTTTTTTCCCTGCGACCGCGTCTAGATTGCCATATTTACAGGACCAAATGTATGGACAAATTAGCAAAATGAAAGTGGACATCTTCTAGCCAAGTTCACATCCTTCAAACTTAGTGCATCCCATCTTATTACCTAGTATTTTTAAACGTTACTATCCAAAAATTGCTGTAAAATCTCAATTGTGGAAAGTTGTTATTTGCTATCGGATTCCTATACAAACATCAAGGATGGCGTTGAAAAACCGTAGATAAGGCCTATGGAATAACTTCATGTCAAGTCATAGGAGTACGGACTTGGAGGGGGGGGGGGGGGGGGGGGGGGGGGGGGGGGGTGGGGGTGGTGGGGTGGGGGGGGGGGGTGGGGGGGGGGGGGGGGGGGGTGGGGAAAGGGGGGGATTTAGGGGCGTGACCTTATTGCCCGAAAAAAATTACGCAACGCCCGGAAAGTGTGAGTTTAAGTTCAAACGCACATCCGAATCTTCAGTAAAAAACAAAAACGTTCACTCTTGCCTCACGTCCTAATGAAAAACTGTCAATCATTCCAACAAGTATTTTGTTTAATAACCATTTTATACTCTATTTACCTTTAATCTTTCATGCCCAGGTGAAAAGCAGACACTTATCAAAGAAAACAGTTAATTTTCTTCCTCGTACGAAGAATTCAAGAAAATTTTTAACACACGGCTCTTTGTAGAGGCATATTCATATACGGCTCATTGCAGAGACACCGACCACAAAAACAAAAGGTTCTTACTATCTTTGTTGTCTTTCATTTCTTTTGTTATTGGTTTTGTTGATGGAAATTTATATGGCTTGTCCTTCCACACTGAGTTTTGCTCGGGTGCGGCTTTTTGGCAACTTCTGATATTTTTCGTTTTGGGTAACCTTGTTGCATTCTGAGCAATTTCTAGTTTTTTCTACTCAATTCTGAGAAATCGGAGTAGCTCTTTTAAGTGCTTAAAAATTGGCGTTGCTTTCAATAGTTTATAAGTATTTTAGTGGACAATTTATGAAATTCCCACCACCTCCCCCCTTCCACACCCCCCCCCTCCCCACTCCTGGGACAGATGATGGTGCAAGATACATGCAGCCGGCTTGCTTTCTAGGTCGGCGCACGAAGAATCCCACTCGACTGACTCTAGTGCCCACAGGTGAATTTGATTTTTAACTAAGATTAATATAGAGATTTTGGTTTTAATTGAGCGACCAAAGTTGTATTAACCATGCTGGTTATTACCGCAAAATGCTTACTTTTGTTGTTACTATTGTATATCCTTTTAATTCAGATCAACTTTAATAAAGGAAGAGACGATGTGGCTTTTCCACAACTGGTAAGTGACCTGGATCCTTGATATCCATTTGAACTTAACTACTAACTCCGTTTTTGACACAAGGCAAACGTCAGAGGGAAAGTAATCAAACAAGGCCTGGCCTTGACTGCCCTTAAAGGATGGTATTTCCTCCCGGACGTACTTTTGGCCCGAATTATCCAGTGTTTTGCCCGAAAAATGTAATTGGGGAAGCCTGCAGCCAGTCCCTCCCCTCCCCCCCCCCCCCCCCCCGGCCCGTACCCCTATGCATTCCACGCAATTAAAACCCATTATTACTGCGATGCCTAAGCGTCAAAAATATTGAACTTTTTCACCCTCTGGCAAAATTAAAGCTTAAATACTCCCTCCCGCCATCAATGGTCTGTTTTAAGCGTAACGACGCGGTGGTACGAACGGTGACTAAAGAAACAATTAAAATGGACGGCTTCTTCATGGCTTAATTATCGCATTAGAAACATCAAGGCAAAGCATATTTGATTATTCCAGAGCCATACATTTTTGGCAATAACAACCAAAGAACTTTCGGTATTCAACAAACTCCCTACCCAAACCTCGAATATGTGCGTTATGTTTAAGCCGTGGTGTCTTATGAAACTAACTTCCAAACTTGTTTTTTCCTACTCTTAGCTGCCGACCGTGGGCTTAGCTGGAATCCGCATACAGTAAAAGATGCAAATAGCTGGGGACTAATTAAAATTCATTCATTCTGTTAACACTCATTCATTCGATGTTGTTACAAATTTAAGGGTCCTTTGTAAGCTCATGTTTGAATGGCCTTCAGAGCCGCAAATCAAAAGAAAAAGGTTACTTTAAGAGACCAACAAGATTTGTTTTACAGCGGTTATCAGTCACACGCGCCCTCCAACGATTTTTTTCCATTTCGAAAACTACGTTTTGGTGGACGTCAATCAAATGTATCCATGACAATAACGGCGTCAAATTCTCAGAGTATCCGAGTTGCTCTTTCATATCTTTACTTGACTCGTCGATAAACAGAAACTGAGAAGTAAGACTTATAAAATCGTTTGAAGCGCCTTTTCGTTCGTCTCGCTCACGGGCAATGCTTTGAAGCTACAAATTTACAAACATTGTACAACCACAACAACATGAGAATGAACTAAATATAAATATAAACTTTATTACAGAATGAACTACAAAAGTCTAACTGCTAATCTCTTGCGGCTTTCGTTACCTTTTTATTACTGACATTCCCACGTGCCGTGTGGTTCTCTTGACGGTTTGCTTTGCATATAATTTGCCTGTCTGGTACTAGTATTCCAACCACGCTTGAAACTCGTCAAGATTGATCTCTGCATGCCTTGATTATCAGTATTTTAGCAAGGCGAATGACAAAAATTTCTGCGGTGAAAATAATCTGCATCCATAACAAGCTGATAAATAGTCAATCTCCACATAAAGCGACTCATTTCTGAGGCCAACTTTTTCAGCTACCTTGTATCTTTCCTTTCTTCAGCTTTCTTCGACTTTCTCTTTGGCGGATCGCTCACGGCTCTAAATATTTTGTTTCGTACGCCGCCTTCTTCACAAACGTTTCGCTCGCAAAAAGTGTTTATGCTATGCAATTCAAAGACAAACCATGTTTCCTCTACATAAGAGCCCTCCATCTCAGCGAAATTGCAAATTACTTTGTCAGAATAACTGAGCGATTATTCCTGATCCAACGACGATCGAACATGGCCGTGAAACTGACACGACGAAATGAACACGAATATTGTCATGGATACATTTGATTGACGTCCACCAAACTTAGTTTTTGAAATGGCAAAAAATCGTTGAAGGGCGCGTGTGACTGATAACCGCTGTAAATATTGTAAAACTAAGCATGGAATAGGATGCTAGCTAATAACAAAATACAGCAGACCAACTTGGTAGTCCAAATGGCCAGGAGTTCAAAACAATGACCAAAACGCTCTCCAATTAAAGTCTCTAGTCTTCCCTGATCGTCTCCTCTCGTTGCTCTATATTTTTAGAACTTCAAAAAAGTTCTCTTTTTTTCACACGAGTGGTAGTCAAAACAACACGAAACCTGTTTGCCTGAGGGCAGGATGCATTTTGAGAGTTATCAATTAGGAGAGCGCCCGGCACTGGACCATTTCATTTGGGAAACACTTTTACCATGCCCCCACCCCCGCGAACTTTCGCGCGGAAAGAAAAACTGTCCCTTCAATCTTGTATTCTACATTTACCTAAACCATTTGTCTCGGTATAACTTTATAATAATAATAATAATAATAATAATGAATAATAATAATAATAACAATATCAATAACAATAACAATAACACTAACAATAACAATAACAATAACAATAAACAAGAACAAGAACAATCACAATACCAACAACAACATACAACAATAATAATAATAATGGAATTTGTGCATTGGCAGTTCCACGAGGTGGCTCTTCATCCACAGTTTCCAGATCGAATTAGAATTTAGAAGTGTTGATTTTTGTGGAGGGAGGAAAACCAGAGAACCCGAAGAAAACCCTCGGAGCAGGAACGAGAATCGACAACAAACTCAACCCACATGTGAAGCCAGGTCCGGGAATCGAACCCGGGCCACAGTGGTGGGAGGCGAGTGCTCTCACCACTGCGCCATCCCTGTTCCCCCTTTGTGTCACAATTGTAGCTTACAAACCTAATAATGGGCGGGCCATTAGAAATCCCGAGAGGGAGGGAAGGGGAAGCAAAAGATTTCCAGTACATGAATTTTTTTTTTCATTCAAAGTTGGCTGCAGGAATTTTTTTCCCATGTGGAAGGTGTACTGCTTTGTACGGTGTACTGCTTGCACGAATTCTTTTTGTAAAATATTTCCCTTGCAGGAATTTTTTTTTGGAATTGCCACCCCCCTCCCGGGATTTCTAATGGTCCGCTCCTATTGTCCTTACCATTTGCTCCCTCGATATTGGTTGAGCAGTGTAATGCAATTATTCCGATAACAAACTGTAGAATTGTCGCATAAGCAAAACATCACTCAAGTTATAGGAAAAAAAAACCAAAAGCATCCTCTTTTCCATACACTGTTTGTTTTTCATGTGCAAGTCGGTAGCTGCTTCTCTGACTCTGTAACTGTTATGAATGCCTAAATAATATGAAGTTGAAAACCCTACCTGTTGTGTACTTCCGTGTCATAGCAAATAGCAAATTCGAAACCCAATTGAATATCCAAAAGTATAGTGAAATTGTTCTGGGGGCGGTATATAACTTACTGGAGAACCACGCGCTATATGTTTGTTTGTTTGTTTGTTTTTTTATTCAGCCACAATAGACCTTTCCCGCATTCCAACAAACAATGACACCGAGTCGAGGTTGGGGTGGACAAAAATACAGTAAATGTATGAAAATGTCCACCCGAACCTCGCTCTGGTGCTATTGTTCGTACGCACTGAAGTGTAATGCGGGATAGGTCTATTAGTTACACATCAGCATTAGATAAGAATTTTTACATTTATAAAGACAAAACCTGAGCTTTGTCAATAAATAAGAATGGTGGGATTTTTTATGGTTATACCAGTCGAAATATTCCATATCGAACAAAATTGGCCTCGTTTCGCATGATGCATTGCACAAAAAGTACTGTATTCAACACACTGGGCTCTTCAACTTGAATTAAATTCAATGTGTTGTACCAAGTGAAAGATGGTTCCAGTTCAAACCGTTAAACTTTTTTCTTTCTACAATCTGACGATCGAAACAGAACCATAACTATATAAATAGTTATCTTTATCGTTTTCTATGCGGTTTATGAAAATTTCGGGGCTAAATGCCGAAATCCCGAGCTCCGAGATCGCGTTGTCGCACCTCCATAATGTTCTGTTGTGTTACGGATTAGTGAGGGTATAATAACTTGAGCTTCTAACATCTGAAATATAAACTCACGAATGGAACGTGCTTTAAGGTCTTAGCTACCTGTTAGCTGACTGCGAAAGGAAACAGCAACACCAAATTCGCTGTAATATTAGGGAGCTTACGAATCGATAGTGACCTTACGCAACGACGACGTCGCCTGGGTTGACGTCGTTTGTGACAAAATTTATACGTTATGCGCATGCGTGCATAATTTATCTAATTATTTCCAGACGTCGCCAACGCACGCCGCCGCCAAATTGGTGGGTTTGAAGTCGTCGTAGAGGAAAACATGGCAGCCGAAGGAAAGCTAGGGAAAGACGCTCAAGCTGCTAAGAAAAGGTGAGCTTTCTAATGGAATAATCCTTTTTGGGCGATTTAAGGGAGCTTTGCAAAAATTGCCGTGATTTGGCGATTAGCTTGTATATATTTACAGTGAATGTTGAGAAGGTTTGCTATTGTTGTTGTTGTTTCTTCATCGGTTCTCTTAAAACCGTAAGTGAGTACTTGCTAAGACAGTGCAAAGTATTTGACAGTCATGGAACCCCAAGTACTGAGCTAACTATTATATTTGTTTGTTTTATCAACATCTCTTTGTGCTCTTTTTGTAGTGGTGTGATGAAGTGGTCAGAGATGCACGACTTGTATCTTTGTCGCGAAGTTTTATTCATCAAACCCTACCAGTTTAAGCCGGGGAGTGCTTGCAGTGGAAATGCTTGGACTAGCATCGCAAATGACTTATGTGCTGTTGAAGAACTATGTTTCACAGTGAATCAAGAATCGGTGAGGGATAGATATAGATTGCTGATAGATAAGCACAAGAAAAAGATGAGAGCACAAGAGAGTGAGAGCGGCTCAACCACAGATGAAACCGAACTAGATCAACTCCTTCAAAACATACTCGAGGAAACAGAGGAGGCATTAAGTACCTATGATAAAGAAACAAAAGAAAAACAGGACAAGGAATTGCTGGATCGAAAAAGGGCAGAGGAAGTTCGCCAGAAAGCATTGGAATCTCTGGGACAAACGCAAAAGCGGCATGTGGAAGAAAACGATGATTGCCAAAGAAAGAAAAGGCCACGAAAAAATGGAAACGAAACCATGATGTACCTGCAAAACAAAGCTGAAAGAGAATTCGACTTGAGGAAAGAAGAGATGCAACTAAAGCGGCAAGAAATGGAATTTCAAAAAGAAATGCAGCTTGAAGCCATTCGGAAGCAAAATTCAACTACTCAGAATGTTGAAAAACTGTTTGAGCATTTTCATACACAGCAGCTTAACTTGCAGCAGCAGCTGATGCAACAACAACAGCAGTACCAGCAGATGCAGATGAAACAAGCCCAGCAACAACAACAAATGATGCAGCAACAGTCACAACTTGTATTCACTCTGCTGGAGAAGATGTCTAAGAACTAAGTTCCTAGCCTCTAGGTATATTTTGAAATGTTCCATTAACGTGTTCACCTTTATTTAAGGCAAGGCTTGAGTGCTTATAAGTTGAATGTATTTTTTAACTTGCCATCAGTGATGTTAACCAGAGCCAAGGCATTTCACTGTTATGTAGGCAGACTTGTTGTTATAAGCATTTATCAGGACTTGCTTGTTTGATGTGTGTTGTAAGTGTAAATTATTGTTCACAAGATCAGAAATAAGGAAGGATTCATAAATAAAATTATGCATTAACAGTGATAACAAACCGTATCAATTCAAGTTTGTGTGTGGGGGCACTTGTAGATTTCCATTTTTTTAATCTGTTTCACAGAATACAAGGCTATGGCATTTTATCTGTATAAATCACCCTCCCCCACCTTTCCTTCACATTCTGATTGTAATCCCATAACTGTACTAACTCAAGATAGTGCGTCACTTGAGAAGACATGCGCACACATACCATAAATGAAAGGGCTACTGCAACTTTTATTTCTGTGATACAGCTCGTTTGTAAAGGTTATACAACAGTTTGCATTAAGTTAAATTTTGAAAAAAAAACTGGCCTTTGTCTGAGAATATGATGTCAAAATCTGCACATTATTTAAAATTTTCCAGTACAATCACATACTTTCAGCTAAAGCCGCACAATCACTAGGACTTACATTACGTATCTTTTGGAACTGCAATTTAGTAAAACACTGCAACATATCTTTATTTTAATCTGCCACATAAAATGGTATCAGAAGTGAATGATATTAAAATACAACAACAAGATTTCTTGAATAGCTTACAATACAAAAAAAATCCAGGGAAAATTCAAAATTCAAGCCTAAACTCGTTGCCTTTCATTTAGCATATGCATGATCTCCCTTGCTTCAGTATTAGCATATGTCTAGCCATCTGACTAACTTGATTAACTTAGCAAATATATGCCATTGAATATACTTGTGTTTATTTTTTAACCTACCGATTACTAAACAATATTTTTTGATTAGTCATAGGCAACTTTTGATTTGCTAGAGGTTTGACTATGCAGGTAAATATACATGCAAGAAACTTTTTATTAGTCACAATAGGCCTTTTGCAACAGTTGGTCACGTGACCGATAATTTCTAAACTTTTAGCTACAGCAAAATGAATTTCAGAGCTGGAAAGAGCATGTTTTAAATATCCAGGACACCAATTTTCAGACCAATGCCGTATAAGGTTGAGATTTAATGACGATTTGAATATTGCAAAAATTAGAAGGTTTTGTATGGACGCGAGGAAGCCTTGCCCTCCAGAAACCTTTTCTGTTATTAATCACTACCAAAAGAAGCTGCTGGCATATAACCATTGGAGATAGAAAGTGGGGTAAAATATTAGGAAAAATGGAAATTTCTAGGCCCTTACACCGAAAGGCAAAGATTTTATGGCAGCTTGAAAACTTGCAAAATTACAAGGATTTGTATGGAAAACCACTGGAGCGTGACTGGAGGGCAAAGCGACTTCTTCTCATACAAATCCTTCTAATTTTTAACGTCCATAAAAATTCCCCCTTAAAAGATATAAACCTGAAAATTTGCATGTAAGCTTATTTGGAACTGTTCTTTCCATTTCTGATAACATTATGCATTACCAATGATTAATCAGTGTGTTCTTGAAAAGCACGTCACGTGACCAACTGTTGCAAAAGGCCTATTTGCCGAGAGTGTTAAATTCTTAAATTACAGCCTGTAAGGTTCAGTTGGGCGAGCCCAGCTATGGTATTATCATTTTCATCATGAAAAGTAATCTTGCAGTGAGGGAGGGTCTAAGCTGAAATAACTGCCAGTGTTCGAAGAATATAAGCAAGTGCGAGCATTGGTTAATAGGGCAAATACCCATTCTACGCTGCTTCTAACTTTACTCATTGATGAATTAAAATCCTGCTGCAGTGGAGTTAGGTGTAATCCCCTAAAGGGTGCTTGTAGTTGCGGCCGCAAGGGATATGCCAAATCTCCGTAAATACACAATGGGTCACCATGAGGTGAATGAGAATAAAGCTGCAACTGTGTTAAGAGATCTGAATCACGAAGCATACCACTATCATGGCGTCGCCCTTCAACTGGACCAAATAGGTTTGCAATTAGGCCGTTTGGAGCAACCACTGACTGAAACTTTATGGCATGCACTCGTTTGTGCCCATTATATAGAAGCCTTTGCAAAGTCCCAGGTTTACAAACAGGTCTGACTGTGCCATCTACAAAGCCCCAGCAGTTTGTGTACGGAGCTCCAGCATTATGAATCACGTCAGCATAGTTCTGAAGACTCACAGGAGAAAGCCAGTTCTGCTGCAAACTGGTCAAGCGGTAGCTGTGATGGTTGTATACCAAATTCATCATTTCTGATGCAATCATACTAAGCTGTGGAACAGGTCTTGCAAATCTTGAGTACATATCACTGTATCTTATAGAGTACGCAAATCGTTTTAACAAAATACAAAGCGCCTCAACTCCACTAACAACCAATCTATTATAGCAGATTACCTCATCAGGTAATTGCATGACTTCTTTAAGCAGATAAATATCGTTTTTCCAAAAACGAAATTCAGCTTTGCATTCTTCATCGGTTAAGCAATCCAAGTCAAACGGATCGTACTGCCAGTACGGGAAATCTGGGTTTTTCGAAGAATTCATTTCATTGAGGAAAATGAATTCTTCATCATCTATAATATTTTCATCAAAACTCAGCAAAAGACAGTCTCTGGTTTCTTGCAGTTTTGCCATTCAGAAAATGCGATAAGAGCTGCTATTGTTGACTACGATACTTTTTCTAATCTCCCGCCATAAAACTCCCGCCTCTGCGACTACGCATGACTACTTGCGTAAGTACCGCGAATTGCGACGTCGGCGATCAGAACGTCGACGGCGCCATTGGGCTCCCGGCGACGTCGACCTCGGAGACGTCGTCATTGCGTAAGGTCCCTGATGACTTTTGCACGACGCCGCCGTTAGATTGCGTGACATGCTCACTGCGCATGCCTTTCTGAGCACTTGCCGGCGTCGCGCCAAAGTCGACGACATTGGTGAGAGCGATTTGCCGGCGTCTTGGAAACAGGAAGACGTGGGGCTAGTTTTGAAAGTTTTCTCTCGATACTTTGGGTATTTTTGCCAGATAATTTAAGTATCACATTAAGGGCATATTCCTGACGTTTGATTTTAATTTTTTTGCCTGTTTTCGTTCAAGAAACGACGTCTTACAGCGCCATGAAAACGCTATGAATTCAACCAACACTGAAAGCGGTCAAAGCACAACACGGTATGAATGAAAAGTAAACCATTGAAAGTTGTTATCTCATCGGGTAGCTGTAGCTGTTCAGCAAGTTTGTAAATGTCCTTTCTGTAGAAACGAAACTCAGTCGGCATTGCATTCGTCTGCCGTTTGATTTCTTGTCTAAATCGAACCTGTCGTAGTTCCAGTACGGAAACTCTGAATTTGTTGACTAGTGACAGTCGTACAAAAAGTACAAATTCTTGTTCGGTTATAAAGTTGCTCCTAAATTAAAGCGTATGCGAAACAAGCTCTCGTTTCTCTGAAGTCAGGCATTTTGTCAAAAGACAAAAACAAACGTAAACGTCGTCGTCTTGTCTGCGAATCGTAAATTGAAATTTCTATAGGACGACGACGCGGGACTATAAGGTGACCCAGCGACGTCGTCGTGCGAAAGTCGTCGATTCGTAAGCTCCCTATTGCTCGTTTTAAAACGTCTTGGAGGGAGAAATTCAATTCAGTGTGGCGATGACGAATTAAGACACCTCAGCGACAGCTCTCACGGCCGTGCAAGGCACCGGGTAACCTCAATGAAGTTGCAAAATTAGTCAGCAAAAACTGCTCTGACCTTGTGGATGCCCAACAGTGCTAAAAAACTGCGCTACATAAATCAGTTGCGGAAATTCTTCTGACTGCCACAGAAGAGGAAGTCGAGCAGTTTGTGCCAAGATCTGACAACAAGAGCTCAGAGGCTGGCACGGAAGAGCTGTGCAAAGATCCCCAGACATTACAGTGGATGTCAATCATTCGATTATTGGAATACATAACCAATCATATTTGATGACAGTAAAATAGAATCCATGCTCTGGTTTCAGTTTTATCACCCGTGCTATTCTTTGGAAAGAGATTAGTCTTTGTTTGTCGATGCATATCTTTTCCTTTATAATCCAGCTCTGTTTGAATAATCTTCATCAAACTGTTTAGCATTTTGTTTAAGTGCTGTTTTAAAGTCAATCCAAAAACTTTCTTTGTATTTGTTTTGAGATGAAACAGGCAGAATCACTGTAATTATAAACTTCACAGGTATCAGGTGATTTCTCGAATGTCTATAATTAGTCGAGCGATGTTGGCGCGAAATCCAAGCCCTAATGGCTGCCCGAGTGGCCGGGAACGAAGAAGGACGGCAACTTCCGCAAGCTAGATGGCATTAAGACTTTCAGTAACGTCCTTCGCTGTGTTTATTCAGTACCCATTTCGTAGCTTCCTCGGCCGCTCCGCTCGCGTTGCTATTCTATCCTGAAACTGGTGAGGTCGACTCCCGGGGGGAATGGGGGTTGCATCGTGATAAGAAGCTAATAGGGATGGGCCGCTGAATGGAGTCGCACATTCTCTGATTTTTGGAGTAAAACAGTTTTTCATATTTACGGTTAGCAAACGTACGGGGCGCACAAATATATGGGCAGATCTAGGAGAAGCTATGATATTTCGCTAGATGACACGGCAAGATAGAAGCTAAAATACAGACATGAATAGCTTTTGTGCTAACTGCTAGCTAGATTTCTTGGGTTGCACTGTGCAGTGACGCAATTAAAAATCAATTTGAAAACCATTTAGTGTATAAAGTCAAGAAATTATAATGTTATAGTAAATAAATAAATAAGATACTTCTCCACGTTCTAGGTCTGTATGTTTTCCCAAATTTCAAATTTTGCGCAAACTTACAGAGCCCAGTATGGAGCCGCCATGTTGGTGTACCTCCAAGAGACACAAACATGGCGGCCGCGGAAAATAGTGTAAACTTCTGGAACTTTATACTTTGGCTATCTAGGCCACTGATTGTCTGAACTAATCAAGCGAACATTTAAATAAGCGCCTTTCCTAATACTTTCACTTCTGAAAAGGCTAAAAATTCTGAGATAAGAGTTATATTTTCGACAAACACGTTCAAAGCTTTATGCCACGCACCGCCATAACTCTGAAATTTAAAATGTGCCTGTTTTAGAGAAGCAAGTTATTGAGCTGAAAAGTTGTTAAAAGATGTAAATTTACCCCTCTCATGCCTGATGAAGCTAATAACTTAAGCGGCTCTTTAGCTTTGGATTTTAGAAAATGATGACGTCACGTGCAACAAAGGATAAGGGAACATTCATTCATGAATTTAGCATTCAGTATTGTTCTACTATTTATCCGACTGGACTGCGTGATGAACGAAAGCAGCCTTGATCCCAAGGGGTGTCGTTTTACCGACCGGTAAAAGCGTTATTTAAGATTAAGAAGTAAAATTTAAACCTAATTAAATTGCATAATAGTTGACACAAATGATCTAATAGATAGGACTTAAGAGGCTGTCTCTCTAAGAACCACCCACTCAATTTCGCTTGAAAAATAATTTTGCCTGAAACTCTGGCAACTGAAAGACTTTACCAAGGTTAGAATAAAACAAGATTTCTTTTGATTCGAAATCATTTTCTAGTCGCGTCAGGAGCCATTTAATATTTCGCCTCGTCAGGGCCCGTCGCGCCGTTTCCAAAAGCATAAAATTGACATTTTTCGTGACGCCGTAAAATATTTCATTCGCAACGCCTAGTATTGAGTCTTATATCATTTTGCTCATAAACCTTTCTAGTTTTCCGAGATACTAACCAATTTTGTCTCAACTTAAGTGGCAAGACGAAATCAAGCATATTACTGAACACTATTATTCGCCATCGAACGATGGCTGGAAATGGCCTTCATTTAGAAGCTAATTTTTAAAATTTGGGACCTAGCTGGAACCTCTAGTCTACACAGCTGCAAAGTGTAGTCCTTTATCGGCAAAAATATGCAAAAACCCCTGTACGATTTCAGTATTTCAAAAGTTATGGCCGTTTGTATCAGCACATGTACGAGCATTTCCGACATTCAAGCCTATATCAAAATCGACCTATCCGAGCAGATTTTATTATAACTACAGCTTACCTGCTTCGAAACTTGGGTTTATTTCCAACTTCAGTCACTTTCCAAGCCTTCACGTTGCTGAATCAGTCACTAGCAGTTCCAGTAAATTGGTAGGTTTTGCCTTCGAAACTTGCATAATCGTGTTGAGCACGGCTAAATCGAGTTTCTTGGAAGCGAACAAAGCTCGACTCCATGGTCACATTTTGGGCTAAAATACCCTATCGAAACATCGTTTCAAAGCTGGATTTCTTCAAGAATCAGATAACAAACTAATCAAGTCTGGTATCAAGGAGAAAATCAAGCTTTGAAGGCTTAAATTTGAAGGAATCCCCCCGTCTAGATCGCTGGAAGATCAGATGAGTACGGTACAATCAGCGGTCTCCTCTCTGGTATGCACTTTAAGTAAGGTTATTCAAGTGTATCTAGAACTTCTCCATAATTCCCTAATATCCCCCTGTGTTTTTTCGGATTCCCCTGTGTTCTCCTACTTTCCCCTTTATTCCCGTGTATTCTTCTGTATTCCCCTGTATTCTCCTGTATTCTTTTGTATTCTCCAGTATTATCTTGTATTCCCCTGTATTCTCCTGTATCCTCCTGTAATCCCCTGTATATACCGTATTTACTCGGATAAGCGCTGCGATGCTTATTTAATTTTTCGCGCCACAAGTGCGGCGCTTATTCGAGGGGGGCGTTTATTGGAGGGCTGAGCTTATTTAAAAATTGTACCAGACAAATTTACTTTTACTATATTTTTATTCAATTGTACACTTTCTATCTGTTAAGGGGGGAGAAACTTAACTACAAGTCTGTTGCTAAGGAAATCTCAAAACCTCCTTTTTCTTGGCTCCTAAAGTCCAGTGGGCATCAAAGTTTGCCGTGTTTGTTCGATTCACGTTTCCTTTAAATGTTTCGAACCACGCCCATATATGATATGTCGAAAACGATCCACTCAGTCCGAGTTTTTAGACGTTTTCTATTGTGGTCACGTGACATACCATATATGGGCGTGGTTCAAAACATTTAAAGGAAACGTGAATCGAACAAACACGGTAAACTTTGATGCCCACTGGACTTCAGGAGCCAAGAAAAAGGAGGTTTTGAGATTTCCTTAGCAACAGACTTGTAGTTAAAGTGAAGTGAAGACTGATGAATTATTTTCATATATATTTCACAGACTTGTAGTTAAGTTTCTCCCCCCCCCTTAATTTTCCTATGGACTGATACTAAACTGATAGTAAATCTAGAATTACGAGAGAAATTCACGCTGTGAAAAAACCCCGAGAGGTTCATGATGACGAGAGCGAAAATATCAGCGGTGAGAGGGAACTCCTTTTTCGTTTATAGTGTTTTTCCTGGTTATTCGAGGGCGGCGCTTATTAACTTTTTTGTCCCAGATGCGGTGCTTATTCGAGGGCGGCGCTTATTCGAGTAAATACGGTATTGTATAATTGAGCATCTTTATATGATTGGTACAAAAACTAGTTTTACCATTACGATGACGATTAATGGACATCACTAATGATTATATGACTAAAGAGCTTTGTTCCTTACTTTGAAGATAACTAATGTACTTAAAAGTCATTTTATTTATATCAAAGATAAGAGGATATCGGCCAGTTTCAGCCGGGCATGCAATATTAGAAGCCTTGTTATTCACTTGCAAATAGGGTTTACAAAACTGTAAGTGACCGTTTTCAATTAGTGAAGTGTCCGGATACTTGTAGTCTGATTTGATAAAGAGACCCCAGACTTAACTCAATAACTCAAATAATAAATAACTCAAAATAGGTGAAATCATTGTGTCAAAAATTTGGGAGCAAAAGATGGTTTCAAACTGCTGAAATCGATGTGTCGTCTTACGCTAAATTATAGAGCATGAACAGGTATACAAGGGTTTACAGGGGATTACAAGGGTATACAAAGGTTTACAAGGGATTGCAGGGGTATACGAGGTTATACAAGGGATTACAGGGGATTACATAGGTATAGAAGGGAATACAAGGGATTACAGGGGATTTCAAGGGAGTACAGAGGATTACAGGGGTATACAAGGGTTTACAGAGGTATAAAAAAGGTTACATGGGATCACAGGGGTATACAAGGGATAACAGGGGTATGCACGGGTTTACAACGGTACACAAGGGAGAACATGGGTGTACAAGGGTTTACATGGGATTACAGGGGTATGCAATGGATTACAGGAGTATAAAAGGGATTATATGGGTGTACAAGAATATACAAGGGGATTACAGGGGTATATATACGGGTATACAAGGGGTTACAGAGGTATACAAGGGTGTACAAGGAATTAAAATGGATTGCAGGGGTTTTCAAGGGATTACAGAGGATAAAAAGGGTATACAAGGGTTTACATGGGATTACAAGGGATTACAAGGGATTACAAGGGATTACAAGGGTTTACTGGGGATCGCATAGGTATACAAGGGTTCACAAACGATTGCAAGGGTACAGGAAAATATAATAGATCAGAATACAAGGGAATACAGGAGAATACAAGGGAATACAAGAGAATGCAGGAGAGTACATTAGCGAATACAAGATAATACAAGGGAATGCATTAGGAATACAAGTAAATACAAATACAGGGAAATAGAAAATTCCTATTATAATACACCTTAATAATCTTACTTAAAGTACCTACAAACAAAAGTACCTTTAGTGCGGACCTCCGTGGAAACAGCATCACACTGATACCCTCTACACGGGGTGATTTCTTTAAAATTTAAGCCTTCAAAGCTTGATTTTCTCCTTGATACCAGACTTGATTAGTTTGTTATCTGATTCTTGAAGAAATCCAGCTTTGAAACGATGTTTCGATAGGGCATTTTAGCCCAAAATGTGACCATGGAGTCGAGCTTTATTCGCTTCCAAGAAACTCGATTTAGCCGTGCTCAACACGATTATGCAAGTTTCGAAGGCAAAACCTACCAATTTACTGGAACTGCTAGTGACTGATTCAGCAACGTGAAGGCTTGGAAAGTGACTGAAGTTGG
The DNA here is from genome assembly GCA_019787425.1 of Platygyra sinensis. Lineage (NCBI taxonomy): Eukaryota > Metazoa > Cnidaria > Anthozoa > Scleractinia > Merulinidae > Platygyra > Platygyra sinensis. The sequence goes on from JAHPZR010004688.1 coordinate 31,582, forward strand.
AAATAAACCCAAGTTTCGAAGCAGGTAAGCTGTAGTTATAATAAAATCTGCTCGGATAGGTCGATTTTGATATAGGCTTGAATGTCGGAAATGCTCGTACATGTGCTGATACAAACGGCCATAACTTTTGAAATACTGAAATCGTACAGGGGTTTTTGCATATTTTTGCCGATAAAGGACTACACTTTGCAGCTGTGTAGACTAGAGGTTCCAGCTAGGTCCCAAATTTTAAAAATTAGCTTCTAAATGAAGGCCATTTCCAGCCATCGTTCGATGGCGAATAATAGTGTTCAGTAATATGCTTGATTTCGTCTTGCCACTTAAGTTGAGACAAAATTGGTTAGTATCTCGAAAAACTAGAAAGGTTTATGAGCAAAATGATATAAGAGTCAATACTAGGCGTTGCGAATGAAATATTTTACGGCGTCACGAAAAATGTCAATTTTATGCTTTTGGAAACGGCGCGACGGGCCCTGACGAGGCGAAATATTAAATGGCTCCTGACGCGACTAGAAAATGATTTCGAATCAAAAGAAATCTTGTTTTATTCTAACCTTGGTAAAGTCTTTCAGTTGCCAGAGTTTCAGGCAAAATTATTTTTCAAGCGAAATTGAGTGGGTGGTTCTTGGTGAGACAGCCTCTTAAATGCTGAAACTACGGGATGAGATTTTTTTAACGTTTTGGACAGTATTAAAAATTATCCTCCAAGTCCTCCAACCTTTCTCGAGCCTTTTCCAGTTTCCTATTGGAAAACGGTAAGTTATTTTTGGTAAATTATTAGCCAACACGCCAGTAGGTGTTACCTATTTTGTTTACTTCGTCAAAATCGAAAATTGCCAATTCGTATTTGGTATTTCCGGGTGTCATTTGCTCCAAACTTGACAGTTTGGTAAGACATTTTGAAATTTCAACTCAGCCT
>JAHPZR010004688.1:37500-47224 GCA_019787425.1 Platygyra sinensis
AGTGATGACTGTGAATCAGAGGAAGACATCCCTGGAGACATTGAGGTATCAATTCAAGAATCAGATAGTAAATGAGCAGGATGATAATAATAATTATGCTGGTGCTGCTGCCAATGATGACAATGATGATGGCAATCAATGTGTTGGAGACATTACTGAAAAGTTCACAGAATATTTCGCCCTCAAAGGTAGCAGCTACCATGAAGACTGTCAAAAAGCATTAAAGAGATGTAAACAGTTACAACTAAGCTAACAAGACATTGAAATGAGAGTGAACCCTGAGCCTATGAACATTCGAGATAAAAATGCCATTCTTGTAGAGGCCCATCTTGATACGAGTGGGCTACATACAAAAAGAAAAAATCAGAAAAGTGACTGCAGCTATAAAGAACAATGAAATAGACAATGTGAGATTCAAGTCCATTGGATTTATGTTCATTCCAGATTTGAATGACTGGTTATATCAGCCTCGTATTTTGATCACAAAATCACATCCCTGGCTACCCACAGATGCTAACTACAAATACAATGACAATTTAGATTAACTCTTTATTTAATATCTATACTGAAGCCATTGAAAGTTTTATTATTGATGTCTCGAAATGTGCATTGCTAAATAGCTTTTACCAAGAATCATCCATACCTTTTTATCCAAAAATTTAAAAACAATAATTGTGTAAATTCATTGAAATAATTTTTTTTTTGATTCGTTCAGCCCCTGAAATGTGACCCATCCAGTGACACATCCCCCTCACTCTTTTTTTGTAACATTCATCAATTACTCTGTGATGAACACACCCCCAGCCCCACCCCCCTTCCAGGCTAAGGGTTTTACATACAATGGTTGATTTTTGAAATTAAAATGGTTTTTCATATTGCTGCTCATGAGTCGTGGGACACAAGGCATATATATTTAGTAAATAATAAAAGACCCAGTAGTATTCAGAATGGAACAATGCCTTTCAAAAACTCCCTTGGTGCAATAACCGAACCTAATTGGTTGTTGGGAGAGGGGGGAGCAGGGAAGATTCTGTATTTGCGCATTTCATACTGCAAAAAGTAAAAACACATTTAGTGATTGCAACTCAAACATTAATGAATAAATACGTAACAATAAAAAACTATTACATTGTTTAATCAGTATAACTTTGCTTACATTGAAAGAAATTATCTAGCTATATTTTCATGCATGACCTCTCTAAACAACAGTCATGCTGGCTCAAAAGTTTCAACAATAACCCTGAAAAGTAAAGGTTTATTTACACATCTGAATATAACTCTAGAGGTTAAAACAAGATACAGTGAAGTGATCACTTTCATACCCAAAACTTGATTTTCTTGTCCAGTAAAAGAATGGCTCAGAACTTTCACAATTCCCCCTGACATTTCATTGTATTTTACAGTATTTACATGTTAAAATTGTTGAAAAAATATTTTTTCTTTCCATGATTTTTACATTTTTACTGTTAAATAATGTTGTTTACCTTTATGACTGCACAAGCCATTAATTCCAATTCAAACAATTTATCAAATGATAATAATAATAAAAGAATATTTGCCTGGCAAATATGAGCTGTATTGAAGAATTTCAGCTGGTACTGGATCAGCCCAAATGGCATGCGGTCTAAAGGAAGAATGGGTGTTATCCCATCCTCTCTTTTCAGCAATGATTCTGCACAGGAAGTACACCACATTTGGTTTGTTTTGGCGTTCAGGACGATTTCTTTTCTTGTCGTGGCATCGTTTACTTTACTTTCTTTTGTAGGAGTAGCCATCACTAAGTTAAAAAAGAAGACCCATGTTTATTTAAGTGTTTATATAAAAACGATTGTGAGATACAAAATGCTTAAACTAAACAAAACGTAAAGCGGCCATTCGATTGAAACGCCCGGTTGGTAACGAGCAGCGAGCGCGCCAATTTCATACAGAGCATACATTTCACAGTTCGTTGAGTGCAAACAAAGGGATTTTCAATGGCTTGAAATCGGGTCAATACAAAGCGACCTTAGGCGACCTTTGTATACATTTCACTCATAACTTATTCTTCTTTCACGTGATAGCACTTGGAAGGAAAGGCCTCCACGAAAAAGTGACGATTTGAAGGTTTTAAAATAAGCGTTTTTAGCGATAAATGACGCGCCAAATATCACGAACGAATTACGTACAACGAACTACATTTAATCAGGCTTTCAAATGTTATTATGCCCCCCCCCCAAAAAAAACAAACACAATAAAGAAGTGACAAAGAATTATACCTTACCATTTTTGGATCCATTTCATTCCGCATTGACGTAAAAAACCGGTCCTGAAATCTCTCAAAATCGACTCCCCGATGAAACGTGATCGAAAATGTTGCGAAATGATATAAATCCCGTCGCGCAAAGCCTCTGGGAAGAGGTTCCAATCCTCCTTGGTCTGACGCGTACAAGCAACTCATTTGCATAATGTAGCGCGTGCAATTTTAAGTCTGAGTCACATCACAGAGCGCGCGCTTTGCTTTAGTTATTGAGTACGTCAGCAGCATACACCCATGCATACACTTCCGGTTTTCTTCATTTTCTTCCGGTTTTCAGAAAACCCTATAATAATCGCGGTTTTTGCGTCGAATTCAATTTTTTCGATGACAGACTATTAAAACTGTGATTGCAAATTAAACTATGGTTGCATTTTACGGAATTCTATCGTTTCAAAAAAATTATGAGCATTTCAAAGCTTAAACTTAGGTTTTAAATTTTACATTAAAGCAGTCAAACAAAATCTCAGCATAGTTTAATGTGAATTTATATAGACACACTAGATCAACAGAAAAACGGTCATCAAAATGAAACACTTCCAGGATTATAGAGATTTCCGTTTCTGGTCACGTGATCATGGGCGTGGCCGCATGACGCCATTATTCAATTTCGATATTGGTAACAAGGGCTGTGTTATAAAATGAATTATGTGCAGCAAAAAATTTCCAAGTTATACCACAAACATTTTCCTTAGCAACAGCTCCTAAAAATGCGTCTGAGGGCCCTTAAGTTATGAAATAGCTTTAAGATATTGGCTTACCTTTCTATTCTCAACCTGTTTCATGATCTTCGATTCCTTTCTCCTTAAGACAGTGAAAACGTCTTTCGCATTGAAATAATATTTCTCGCCTGGGAACGCAATTGCATTTCCGGCGAAGACAAGCGACAGCAGGTAATACATTTTCGTTAAGTTCGCAAACTATGGCATTTATGGAAAGGTTTGGCACCTAACTGAACATCCGCTTCAGCAAAATTTGGGTTTGGAGAGGAATCCAAACAATAACGCCGGATGGCAGGTTAGCTTCAGATAGATTGCCAAATTTCACTTTCGTTCGGCTTTGGTTCTAAATTTTCGACTAAATCAATGAAATCAGCTTTCAGTATTGCACCTTCCCAGTGGTCGCATGAGAGAGTCGAAAGATCTTTAATATTCACAGCATGAAAACAGAGATTTACGAAAAATAAAAGATGGCTTAACTGATCTGCTCAAAGCTATTTGACAAACTTTACTTTTAGGTAATGTAAAGTTGACGTAAAGGTTTTTGACCAGCTTTACGACATGAATTAAATTTCGTTAAAGATTTACAAAGGTTAAATTTACGCCCCCATGCTTAAATGTAATGTAATGATCGTGTAAAGGTTATTGGTCAACTTTACACCATGAATTTAATCTTTTTAAAGTTTTTGTAAAGCTGCAATTACGCTAGCGCAGGTAGATGTCATTTTGCGTTTGTGTAAAGGTTGTCGACCAAGTTTTTGCCACGAATTAAATTTCTTAAAGATTTGTAAAGTTTTATTCACGACATTTACGTGACTGAACGTAAAAGAGTAAAGTTGTCGAATAACCTCACGCTTTTCTTTTCTTCTTATAACATAGATATTGCATTAATTGAACGTCATTGGACTAAAGGAAGTGCCTCGTTTCCTCTTTATGAATAATCTTTTTTGCTTTAACCGTAACGCTCAATTGCGCATTTGTTTGAGAAATGCAGTCTACGAGTTGGATGGGGAAGGGGTGAGGCATTTCTCTCTTTAAAAGTGAGATTTGTATCACCTCTTTTACAGTGTCACTAGCTTCCTAAAACCGAGGTGGTTTAGAGTGCGACGAATTCATTAAAAACTAAAAAACAAGTGCGAAAAGCATTTAGGAGGACACAAGCTCTTTAAGTTACATGCATGTCTAAATGTTTTCCTTTTTGTCTCAAAATTAACACAAATATTATTGAGCCAGTTAACTGTTCTAGCAAGCCAAAATATTCTAGAGTATTCTAGACTCGAATACTGTATGTGATTGTGACGCAGTAGAATCCTAGAGTATTTAAGACGCAGACAATACGTGGCGCATGCCTGGAATATTCGTATCGAAAATACAGGAATACGCTCCATTCATGATAATCGTTCGTGGATTTTCGCTAAGTATACCACCCATCTGTCGTACTCTTAGAGTATGATAGCGATCCCTTTGTTACAAGAATTTCAGACTTTACGCCAAGGAACGAAAATTAATTTCTGTACAGGAACCTGAAAGGTCATGTTATGATTTAACAGACTTTCGACAACTTGCCTTGCCACAAGTCGATTTTCATAAAACCAGCCCGGCAGGAAGTTGTGTTACATGTACAAGAGCGCAACGAATCGCGAAGTCGTGAGAAACTCAAGTGACTAATAATATTACACCGCAGAAACGTCTGTTCGATAACCTGTAACGCTTTTTACTTATTTGATTTTTCCTTGAGGTTATTTTTTGAAACGAAATTGATTTCAAATGTGTTTCGAAAGGACTTGCGACGAAATGCATATGCGCATATGACGAACGACCTGCGGCCCACAGCGACGCTGGATGCCCACAGCAGCATTCTGAGTGCCCAACCTTCAACAAGCACCGACCAGCGGTTTTCCAAATTAGATACCAGCTTCTCTCGGTTCTCGCGCCATTTTCTGGCGTCCTTTTTGAAAGGTGGGAAATGTCGTTGTACCCACCTCGTTGTACCCGGGAGCTTGTATCGATCTCTTGGTTCTTTTTTCACTGTTTACAAACTCTACTTTGGCGGATAAAATTCAGTTCATCTTAAATTCTTCTCTGTGCACCATCTCAAGCAGTTTTTGGTGGCATACATCCGGTGAAAACATCGATACATGCGGAGGTACTAATCAACAACAACAGAATAGCCTAGTTTCGAATTGTTTGGTCGTGAAAGCCTAGTAACTATTTTAGAGCATCAGGACGAGGCTCAGGGGAATAAAGACACGACAAAGGCGCTTATTTTGAAAGCAAAACAGATGAAAATGAGGTATTGTGCTATTTCCGTGTGCAGAAACAATTCAAAAAAGCAACCAGACCTCAGCTTTTTCGATTTTCCGAGTGAGAAAAAGCTTCGAAAGAAATGGAGCACCTTTTGCCGACGAGCTGACAAGGAGTTTCAGTCTACGGCGAACTTACACATATGTTCTCAACATTTCAACACTGAAGACATCGTCAAGACCTTGTGTGGGATAAAAAAGGTAGTAAACGGGGCGATTCCAACGATATTCAACCCACAAGAAGTTCCAAGTGGCACAAGTGAACGAGAAAAACGACTGATTTCGCGGAGAGGAAAAAGAAATTTAAGGGAAGAAAGCGATGTGAAGTTTCCCGCGAAAAGTCCCCGCGTGTCGTCTGATGTCGCTTTGAAAGATCACGACTATATTTTTCCGTGTAAGGAAAACAAAGTCAGCTCTTCGCCAACTGAAAAAAACATAAACGCGGTAAACGAGTCTGTATCTGTTTCCTGCCAAACGGACATTGATCAGCTAGAAATGGAAGAACTTGTTAAAACTGTAGCCAGATTGAAAATTGAAAACAAAAATCTTCGAAACAAAGTCAACAACAAGGCAGCCATGAAACGCGAAATTTTCATGGACAACGTGTTAAACAATGACGAGTCCGTGAAATTTTATACAGGTCTTCCAACTTTAACTTGTTTGATGGCAATATTCAATATATTGAAACCTTTGGCTGAGAAACTGAAGTACTGGGACAGTAATAAAGGAAACAAAGTCAACTTTCAAAAGAAACCCTCTGTCAAAAAGAGTGGCAAAAAGAGAAGTCTGACAACTTTTCAAGAATTTATTTTGACACTAGTGAGACTTCGACTAGGACTACTTGTGCAACACCTATCGGACATCTTTGCTATTTCTAAATCTTCTGTGAGCAAAGTGTTTACCACCTGGATCTGCTTCCTTGCTATAACCTTGAAAGACATTTTGCTAATTTGGCCTGCAAAGGAATCAATCCGAAAACACTTACCTCAGTCCTTTAAAAACTATCCTGCCACTAGGGTTATAATAGATTGCACGGAGATATTTATTCAGAAACCTACCTCCCCTGCTGCCCAGCGAGCTACCTGGAGTGAGTACAAAGGCCATAATACCATGAAAACTTTAGTGGGAATAACTCCATCAGGATTCTTCAGTTTTGTGTCCAAACTGTGGAGTGGAAGTACTAGCGACCGAAAACTGACTCAGAAGAGTGGAATTTTGGAACTGATCGAGGAAGGAGATCACGTAATGGCAGATAGAGGTTTCACGATCAGAGATCTGCTTACAAAGCGAAAGGCCTACCTAAACATGCCCCCCTTCTCCAAAAAAGGTAAATTAAAAATCCTTAAAAAACAGCTTCCTGGCAACTGCTAAACTACTTGTAAACAGAACTAGGTTTTCGGTTGTTAAATAACTTCTGTTCAGTGGAGAAATTCTCACGCAGCAGGTACTTTGTTACTTGCTCAACTTCTTGCCATACACAGTTATATAATTATATGGTGAGGATTTATCCACACAGTAAGTGAAGTTACACCTTACAGGGGATCCGGAATACTTATTATTCCCCAAGTGAAGTTAAGATCACACTAGGATTGGTTTTATTCCAACCCCACAGCTAGAGATCAGATAAGGAGTTAAAAGGTATCTTGAACACACAAAATTTTTGAGTTTATATCGGAGTAAGATTTGAACATGCCTGTTATCACTGTTATTACTAAACAACAGGTAAACAACTGTCAAGAAAGTCCCTGAAGACAACAAGATCTATTGCAAGTGTCCGAATTCATGTGGAGAGGGCTATTGAGAGACTGAAAGACTTTCGAATCCTGCAAGGAAACCTCCCCATACCACTTGTACCTCTTGCTGACAGAATATTAACAGTTTGTGCTGCTTTTTGCAATCTTTTACCTCCACTGGCAAAATAGGAATTTTCTATCTAAAGCATTCCTCATTAACTAATTGATTGATTAAGACTTTAACTCCTATTGTTAATACAGCCCAGCTATTGGATGAAGATTGTCTGTTGTCTCATTTGCTAGTAATCTGATGTTCAGATTTAAAAGGCTAAGAAAACAATAGGTACAACAAAATGTATCTATTGTATATTTACAACATAGGCCAGAAACTTGTTTTGTACTAATAGTGAACAGTAACTTTAATCTGTTGTTTACATTATGATTATAAAGCTGAAACAAAAATTAGTCTAAACATCACTGAATTGACTGTAAGTAACACATGTCAACCTTTTGTACAAATTCTATCCAGTCCCACGGGGAAAATCCCATATAAGAGTGATAGTTTTCTCATTGATCAGAAGTTCTAAAAGGAACCCCTAAAAGGTACTGAGTCTCCAATTTACTTTCACATAGGGGAAGGCCAAATTGTTCTCTGTCATATCATTTGGCTCTATACCCTTGAAGGTATTGCACGGACTCTAGGGTGGTGACACTTTTATTCTATCACCCTAAGCAGTACCAACATCCACAAATCTTGGCCCCTGACAGGTTTGACAGGCACACTCCTCACTTTTTCATGAGATTCCCCAAGGGGTCATCAGTTTCATCAATGTTTAACAACCACCATGTACAATCCTTGGTTAGTCTAAATGACCTAAGGTTGTTACTTCCGTTGTTCTTGTTAAAAAGCAGAAAAAGACTCTTGTCAATAAAAAGGAAAAGACAACTTCTCACTGACTATGAGTAACCTCTTTAAGAATTTTTCCACTTAGCAGTTCAGGCACCATGTGCTCCAGAAAAAAATTCTTCAGCTTACCAACCATGCGTTCCCACAGTTCTTCATCAAACTGAACAGGCACTACCAAAATCCCCTTCAGAGTATAAATGATAAGATTACAATGAGTTAATCGAGCAATTGCTAGCTGTCCTTGGATTTGATAGTTCCAAGATGTTTCTTTTTTAAGGTAATATTTACCATTGACTTTCTCAAGGTAAGAAGCTGCTGCAATATGAGGGGGGAGATTTCTCTTGCTAAAAATGCTTTTTACCTCTAAAAGTATTTTCACACAACATTTACAAAGTTGTATTCTGTCTGGAGTAGCCCCTAAATATGGATGGTGCTCATCTATGAAGAGGCCACTTTCAATAACCTCCATATCCCTGTGCTTTGATTTATATTTCTTCACATACTCTTTCACAGCTGTAATTTCCTTATCGTGGCCCCAAACAAGTTGCTGAGGAGTATTGTCATTACTAAGGGGACAGTAATTCATTAGTAACTTCACTGTATTTTTTGGATTAGTAGTCTCCTTTAAGTGGCATACTTTGTAAAAATTAGAGGCTGTGATTCTCCCTGCCCTCTGGGAAAACCAAAATGATGTGTTGTTTTGGCTCAAGGTTTTCTGAAATATAACATCAGGTGCAAAATCATGCTGATCTAGAAATCTAACAAAGTCACCACATTGCTCATCAGTTGGATTTGGTACACTTATTAGATTATTTTTGGCAACAAATATATTAGCTAACTCTTTTACAGAATAGACTTCTACATAATCTACAACTTCCTCATGGTCAATATCTTCTGATAAAATCTGTTCCATGAGTTGCTGATCACTTACAGCCTGAGCCTCAGGTTTTGGGATAAATTGTAAAGCTACACATGAAGGGGCAGTTTCCAGAAGAGCATCATAGAACTTGTTTGCTAAAGACTGAGTGGGACTACCAGAACAAGGATTGAAATCGAATGGTTTCATGTAATCCTTATGCTCTTTTCCATACTCTGATTTTTGAATTTTAAGACATTCCATAGGCACAGCATTCTCCTCCAGTCTCTTCCGTTTTATCCACACACAAGGAACTGAGGTGCAGGTGTCTAGCTCATTTCTCCTGATGGTGGCTTCCAAATCAAACAAAGCGGCAGCAACATGCCTGCAAGCACCATCAGCTCTGAAAAAAAGAGTCAAATGACTGTTTGTTGTTGCTAATATTTTGGAGTTAGTTGCAATACAGAAAGAACACAAGCAAGGTAACAATTTCCATTTCTGCTTCTCCTACTCAAACACCCTTCGACCCTTGTTCTGATCAAGCAGACATAAAATAATATGCTTGTTGTGCATGCCCACCAGTCTGACTTAACTTTGTTTGATTTTTATAGCTAGAATGCACTATGAATGCTTTGGCAATTTATATTTCCACTTTCGTTACAATTTTTGTTTTTATTACACTTGCCAACTGGCCCTCACACGATCCTGCAAGTTATATTTATAGATTTAAACAACAAGCGACAAAAAAGTTCAGTTGAATACTCACCCCCCTTTGCAAGCACAGAAAGCTGAGTAAATGCTTCCACTAATTTCCAGTACAAGAAATCCCCAGTAGTGATCTCTTCCATCTTCTGTTTTGGACCTTTCCGTTGGTTTTACTTTGAACTGAAAATAACAATATCCAGCATCGTCA
>JAHPZR010004689.1:0-2500 GCA_019787425.1 Platygyra sinensis
TCATTGGGTCTTTTTCCATCAGCACAGTGTTTTTTAAAACATTTAAAAATGTGCCATTCTTTGTTCCTAAAGGGCTTCTCGAGATCAGCGAATTAAAATTTTATTCGTTCTAAATGTGTTGCTAGTGAAGTGCTCAATAACATTCACTCTTCGCTCTCAAAGCACGTCGCAAAAGGGCGCGATAAACAATGACATTTTCTTCTTTCTAAACGCGCCACAAATGCACACTCAAGTACTGCGAGAGTTGAAACGTGCTCTTGTTGAAACTCGGAATCTACTCTGCTTAATGTAAAGTACGGTTCTTTATCATATGACCTGTACGGACCCGAATGAAATTTCCTTGGAAAACCATAAGAAAAAAGGTCCCGTATGAGAGCCGTACGCGTCGAAGTGATAGGACCGGAAAAACGCTTACGGCCCTACTAGAAATACGTACGGCAAAATTGATGTGACTTAACGACAAAATTCTGCAAGAAAAAAAAAATTGCAAAAGATAATTTTCTTTAGACTTAGTAATGAAAGTGAACATTCTGATAGCGAATTCTACTATCCAGGCGAATTGTTCCAGTGCAGAATTCGAAAGCACAGAAAGAACAACACTCCTTACAGATGAAGAAGTTCGCAACTTTCTTAGAAGCCAATAGCAAGCAAACAGGCGGTCAAGAGGACAACGTTTCCGGGTGAACTGTCCAATAATTAACCTTTTGAATAAGCAAACAGGTCTTGACGAGACCCATCAAAGAAGAAAATATAACTGCTATCAGAATTTTTGTCCGCGTTGTCTGATAATTCGAGCTACCTTTTGTCAGAAAAGAAGCTTTTCTTAATTCTCGGACATTGAATTAAACCCAGATCTGGCAGAGATTCTTCTTCTACTTACATATGACCGTAGGCTCATGTGCTCATCGAACACCTATTGTTTTCATTTTTGGATGAATTTTCTTTTTGTAGCGGGCACCCCGAAAACCTCACAAACCGGAAATTAATTCGCGCATTCAATGAAACAATTCAATTTTTTTCAGAATTACTGCATAAATTTTTCCTTCTTCCAAAATATAAAAACTATCTGCCTAGCTTAAACAGTAGCAAAATTATAACGTTTTAACCCGATCCTTGAAAAAACGTCTTTATCATTTTAGCTTTCAGATTGTTAATATGTTCCGTTCTTTAACTAAGATAAGGAGAAGGTGGCTCCTTTCAACGCTAACGAAACTTTGACTTTCGACCATGTTATTTTACTAATTGTATGACGTCATTTTTGTTTATTTTCCCTGATAGACTACGAGTGGTTCCTCCATTGTTTGGCTCGTCTTGCGAGACGCAAAAAGAAAACTACAAGAAAAAGAAAACAAAATAGCTCCATAAAATCCTGGCGACAAGAAGAGCACGTGAGCTTCTTTCCCTAGAATTTTATTCGGCCATTTTACCCGCGCCTTTTTTTTACGGTCTCGCTCGACGGACTAAGCGAAAGAGTGACTACTCGTAGTCTATTTCCCTGGAATATTCACGGACACTCCGTTGGTGTTTTTTTCTTTTTTGAAATCCATTAAATTACCATGCATTATTGTAATTTCTTTGTTTGAGAATCATTGTTAAAGGAGCTTAGTCAATATGTATTTTTAGTTAGTTTGGCCACCTACAAAATTAGCTCAAAAATGAATGAAACCTAAAAAAGTTGTAGTTTACTTAGATAGAAAACAGCAGAGATAAAAATTAACGACTCTCAAACGAAGAAATTACAGTAATGTTATTCTCAAAAATATTGTTCGCGAGATGGCTTTTGCGCATATATTTTTTAACCATTTTGCTGGCTATAAGTAATAAAAAAGAACAAGCTAAGGTTTGTGAAGGGTGGAGAAGATTAGCATAGATTACAAACGACACACTTAAAAGATTTAGCATTAACTTTTAGAGAGTTTAGTGTTTTGAATCGGCCTTTATGTATCACTAGACGAAAACATTACCAATCTTCCAATCTGGCAGGTTTGTTTCATTTTTAAGATAATTCCGCCAGCATGTTTACTTAAAATTCCAGCTTAATGTAAACACTTTTCAAATGCTGTCTTTTAGGATTATCTAGCTCTTCCAACTACGCGACATCTGCTTTAATAAAGCTTAAGTTGCCAACATTTTATTACAATTTGCCACCTGGCTTAAAACAAAACTGCTCTATTTTGAATCCAATTGCATAAATATTCCCTATCAAATATGATTCCCCAGGAGCTTGGGCCGCCTGCGCACAGACCAACAGTAAAAGCACGGGATATTTATGCAATTGGATTCAAAATATGAGCAGTTTTGTTTTAAGCCAGGTGGCAAATTGTAATAAAATGTTGGCAACTTAAGCTTTATTAAAGCAGATGTCGCGTAGTTGGAAGAGCTAGATAATCCTAAAAGACAGCATTTGAAAAGTGTTTACATTAAGCTGGAATTTTAAGTAAACATGCTGGCGGAATTATCTTAAAAATGAAACAAACCTGCCAGATTGAAAGATTGGTAA
>JAHPZR010004689.1:7500-12500 GCA_019787425.1 Platygyra sinensis
GTTGAATTTTTTTTCATTTTCCCAGTTTTCAAAGACATTCAACCACGTTTGTGTTTATTTAGGAGTGCTTTTGTTTTTTGCATTTAGTCAAGTTCAGTTGGTCAACAATTATTTCGTCAGACAAAGCAAACCGGCTTTCAGCCATTTTGCGTTTTGCTTTTAAATTTCGTGCTTCCCCTGTAGTTTCCATAGCAACTTCCGTATTGCAATTTATAACCTCCATTTGCACGCTATAATCTATTTATGCACTCATTATTGACCAATCAAACACTAAATGTTGACCAATGAAACAGTAAATTTTGTTGAGCATATTATAAGCTCCAGTATAGTGCTTTTACAGAACATAATAGGACTACATGATAAATACCAATCTCACAGGACAACCAACTTATTAAAATTTCACGGCTACGAGGTTATTAACTACCAGAAATATTGACTTTTCACCAGGTAATTAGAAAATAAATGAAAAAGATTACTTGTAATTAGAAATTATAATTAAGCTAATATGGGTATTGAATTAAAGTTCATGGTGTTTATGAAAATTAACTAAAATGTTGCTTTACAATTCCCATCAGATCTTACGGCATATATGGCTCTGGTTTATTTTAGACCAAGTTACTTTTTTTTTCTTTATTTCTTGCTTAGAGCACCACTGGATTTCTTAAAGAAACTTATAGATGGGGCTTAACATCAGTCGCGTTTAGTAGATCCAAAGATTTAACGAGTATGATCGAGATGGCTTGGTTTCCGTTGTAGCATTATAACCAAAATCATATTCAGTTTCCCCTTGCCCTTTCTCAACGAAAGAAGCACCGTCTGATTCTGTTATTCCAATCCCGTGATCAGCACCTGAACAATTACTTCCTCCTCCACCAATCATCATCACTGATCCATCACTATCCTGCCAGTCACACCAGAAGCCGATGTTATTGGCGCTTTGGATGTCTCCACTGCACTCAGCCTGTTGAAACCCGTCTGTTGACTTGTACTGGCCGCCAAATTGAACCGTGCAGCTTCCCAGGCACTGATCACTGGCCCAAACGTTGCGATTTGTAAAGTCACCATAACTTGTGATTTTTGATCGGAATGTTTGTCCAGCCAAACAGTTACCTTTGGTCTGTAACAAAGGAGTGTGACTGGGGTCATCACTGCGCGTGATCTTCAACTCTCTGCCGCTGACCAACCAAAATGCGTGTGAGATCATGTCAAAATTGACAGACGGACTAGTTGTGGTTCCAAGGGCAACTTTTCGGCTATACCAGAGACCTCCAAAATCCCACATCCAACGTTTTTTGCCACCATTTGAAAATCGGGCGACCAGAGTCCATCCTTTGCCGTCATCTGTCATGTCACATTACACCTAATGTGGAAGGAGCGAATTATTTAAGGCGGGGGTTAATCTAGAAACACCATTTTTTCAAACTTTTCTGGTGGTAAGATATAATTCCCAATCTTGCCAAAATATGCAGTTTTAAAAAGAAAACAATTTTTTGCCCCAGAACTGTATTGTAGCCTTTCACCGGCTGATTAAGTCTGCCACCTCCTGGGGCCATGATGCAAAACTAAGTCATACCACCTTCTCTTTAAGAAATAATTCATTTAACCCCCACCCTCCCCTCACATCATGATAATATTAAGGCTAACCTCCTCTCTTGAAGAAGGTCTCCTCCCATTGATTTCCTCATACCTAGTTTACTTGTAGTTCCTACAAGAACTGATAAAAATGAATATGATTTGCATCTTTTAAAAGAAGACAAATATCTTACTGTTTTAAAGATAGGGATTTTTGAAAAGTTGAAAACACACGAAATGGTGGCCAGTCAAATCTGATACAGAAAATCCAGCATACTTTTCAATGCAAAACTTCCACAAAATGTACTGGATAAAAAAGTTCGATGCTTGAAACACAAATATTACTCGTAAGAACAAAACCTGAAAACTTCAGCTCAATTGGACAAAATGCTGGTTAGCTCAGTTGGTAGAGCGCCGCACTGCAGTTCGGCAGGTCGAGGGTTCGAGCCCCAGAGCGGACTAACACTCAGGATCTTAAAATAACAGGGTCTTAAAATAACTTGTTATTATATCTGCAAATGGTTAGACGTTCAGGTCTTCTCGGATAAGGACTATAAACCGTAAGCCCCGTCTCCTGCATCTTAGATGTTATGGTTAGCAGGAGGCGTAAAAGAATTCGAACCCGCACGCTTATCGTAAAGAGCATGAAGTTCCCGGTGTTGTGGTCTGGCTCGGAGATATTAGCTATGATAAAGCTACTCTACAATCCGAGGGTAAATAAAGTATTGACTCTGTTTACTCACTCACCCACCCTCCCAGAGGTATTTTATTTATCGTTTTCTGTCAATAAAGACAACAAAATGAAAGTCAGCCAATTTAGTCCTGTAATATTTTAAAAACAATTATTATCGTCTCATGAAAACTAGAATTCGGTTGGTCAAAATGGTGGTCATTTCAAGAGCTTTCGCTTCCTTGCTTGTTTTACCAAAGCAATCAGCAACAGGGAAGGAAGTAAAGTGTATTTAATTATCCAAAAATGGTTGCTTGTAGCGGAGCTGTTTGGAACGAGGGGAAGGGAGGGGAGGGTAGAGTTCAACTGATTTTTAGACTGCTATAATAACAAACGGCACGCAGCATTGTTCTATCACTACAAAGAAGTAATCTTGCTTACTTTAAACGAAAAGCTTTCATTTGTTAACAGATATTCTCCACTTTGTAAAGTCTGCTTTGCTTTCGTTTGGACCTCATCGCATGACAAAGCATCTGAAAGATGTGCAAATTAAAAATGTTACAAAGTTAATTGTCAGAAATGAACTCAGTACTTTGACAAATGGCAAAAACAAAGTGTTCTTTTACGTAAATTGTTAATTAAAAAAAGTAAAATAAGACATAACTTGACAATTATGTCTTATTATCTTTAACACTGACTTTGCAATTGGCATCACTGATCTGCTTTTCCAAGGTTTGTTGGGGTAACTCCCTCCGCCGCCATCTCCGACAAGATCCAAATCACCTTGAGCCTAGCTCTTTCTCAAAGCGAGCCTTGGTGTCCATCCTCTCATATGAAAATGAGATTTCGTTCACATGCAAATTAAATTCATGTTCGTATCAACGGTTGTCCACAAGGTCTCGTGCTTTTCAAAAGTTTAGGTGAATTCAAAAAAGGGCTATTGTTTTTGTAACACTGTACCATCGAAGATATGACCACTATACAATACTACGAGAAGTTTCGAATAGGTCGAATGATTTGGTCCAACTAATTTAGCTTATCGAAAACCATTGGCAGCATCTCCCTGCTCTCTTTAGTGACTAAGAATGATATATCTTTGTATAAGTTTAAGATTTCTTACCGATTTTGTCACATTTTTCTCCAGCCCAGGGTACCTGACACAAACATGAAAATGTTTGTTTCAACTCGTCAACTACGCAACAGCCGCCATTATGACATCCGGTTATGACACATCCCTACAGTTTAAAATAGGACGCGGAAAAGACATCAAAACCAATAGAATATCTTTAGCCGCATACGCAGTTTATTAACTGACGTTATTTTTCATGCCTCTGTACTGATCATGAATTTCGTCTTACATTGTCAAAGTCGCTGTGGATCCATATGGTGATAGTCAAGTGGATCCGCAAACTACTTTGGCAATGTTATGGCGAATTGCATTGTCAATAACAGGACAGACGAGTGAAAAACTGACGTAATTTTGATTTTACAACAACAAATTGCCAAGTTGTCGGAATTCGCTGGTTGACGCAGAGCATAAATTAGAACTGAATTCATGTGTCTGTCCGGCTATTAACAACGAAAATTGGCCAATGAGTGAGCGAGAATTTCTGAGATTTCAGAAATAAAAATATCACACGCAGGGGAGGATTTTTGACTAACCTCGTAATAAAAACACTGACTCGAATGTTTTATATTTTTTGAATTGAAGAGGTAGCAGGCGTTTCAGAGGAGAAAATGTTAAGACAATATGATAAAATACTCCATGCTAAATAAAGCCAGAAATCCAGAAGAGAACATCTACGGATTTCATTCTCTTTGTTTAAAATTGATGAATAAGTTAAACTTGAAAACTGGAGTTGATCCAGAAACAAAAATGACCCTTGCAGCTTGCAAAAAAACAAGAAAGCTGAAAAAGGTGGACACTCCAATGGTGACAAATTCCTTCGAAACTTGTTGTACCGCCTTAATGATTTGTTGTTTGGTAAGAGACTGAACACGAATTTGCTACGTCATCGGATTCGAAAATATCTGGATTCACCCGCCCACATGTTATCGGATTCGTTGAAGATTTTTTTTTTCCACTCTGGAAAGCGGATTTAAAAATATCCGGATTCGCTGTCGAATTCGCTGGATGCTTGTGGACGGAAGCCGTATCCGGAAAGAAAAAGTTGCAGATTAAAAAATATCCAGATACGTGTTGACGAGGCCTTAGATCAGATGTCCAAACATCGTCACGGTCACGAATTTCGTTGCTTAAACTTGATGAATTATTAATAATTTTAAAAAGGTATATTCTTAAACAGAGAAAAAAAGCGCAAACTTTCTTAATACCACTGGTCATAAACATAATAATGTCTTTCTTTCAAGATCAAAATGAAAATGAGAAAATGTTACTCCTCTTTGTTCATGGAACTCAGCGTTTTCATCGAGGACTCCGTGCTTGTTCAGTTCGCACGTTCCTTTGCCGTTCTTCTCGGATCCTGACATCTTGAAGTTTGTGGAAGTACACCAGGGTTTCTCAGGCAAGAATAACTGCACGATATTGTATCAGGTGACTCAAACTGCTCAACGACGTGGCCATCAAGCAACTGATTCTCGTGCGTAGTGAAGTATGCCGAACGAGACGATGTAGCGTCTTCTGCGGCCGCGAGATAACAAAAATTTATTATTCCTTGAAACAGGAGAAAAGCTAGAAGAACCCTGTTCCGACCCATTGCTTGGTAAGTCGTCTTGGAAAGGCCAGTTGTTCCAAAAC
>JAHPZR010004689.1:32500-50000 GCA_019787425.1 Platygyra sinensis
AATAACGCTGACATGATCTCACCCGCATTTTGGTTGGTCAGCGGCAGAGAGTTTAAGATCACGCGCAGTGATGACCCTAGACACACTCCTTTGTTGCAGACCACAGGTAACTGTTTGGCTGGACAAACATTCCGATCAAAAATCACAAGTTATGGCGACTTTAGAAATGGCAAAGTTTGGACCAGGAACCGGTGCCTGGGAAGATGCACGGTTCAATATGGCGGTCAGTACAAGTCAACAGACGGGTTTCAACAGGCTGAGTGTGTAGGAAACATCCAAAAGGCCAACAAAATCGGCTTCTGGTGTGACTGGCAAGATGGTGATGGATCAGTGATGATGATTGGTGGAGGGGGAAGTGGTTGTTACCGTGCTGATCACGGGATTGGGATAACAGAAACTGACGCTGCTTCTTTTGTGGAAGAAGAAGGCCAAACTGTATATGACTTTGGTTATGATGCTACTACAGATACCGCTCCATCTCAGTCCTATTCATTGAATCTGTGGATCCGTTGATTGCTAAGTCTTCAGGAACATTCCGTGAAGATTGTTTTTAGCTGAGAATACCTCGACATTAATTATTATGTTATATCGAGTAGCTGATGAAGCAAATCAACAGATTCACATTTCCTCGGAGTTCTGTCTTCATGGATGCCAAATTAAAATGTCTTTGCAATTGCTAAGAAAATTTAGCATTAATCTCAAGCTTGAAACTTAAAGCGGCTTGTTACCTTCAATCGATATTGCATCCGATGTGACAAATATGACAATGATAGCCCAATGATTCTGCCTTCAATAAAAAAATGTAACAAAACTTATTGGTTATCTTTTTTCCCTCAATTTAAGCATTAATCGTGATTGCATCATACTTAACAACACTAGCTCTCGATTCTGATTGATTCTCTGTAATAACTTTTCGTAGAGGTCTTTGATTGGTTGTTTGTTAATAAACTGAAGCTTGGTTGTTGCTATGATGGATTGGCCAGTTTAAATTTTAAGTTTCGGGGAACCCGTCGCTGGGAGTTCGTGACTCAGCAGTTCACCATCTCGACGATATCCTCACCGTGGTGACAGCGATAAAAAAGACTTGCTCAGAGAGACTTGTGGCAACGTGAGGAAATACGATACCAGTATAAATACCTCACAATTATTGCATTCCGAGTCAGCCGTAACTTTGGTTATTTTCAGATCGTTGTACACAGGCGCGCATACTTGCAAACCTAGGTTAGTTTGCTTGCGACAATACCGTTATGTCGGAAATTTAATGAAAGTTTAGCAGGAGCGCTTTTTAAATCTTATGCTTGAAGCCTGTTTCTTGGTTCTAATTTTATACCAAGATTACAAAGTACGACCAGTTTCTTTGTCAGTATGTATTTGGATGCGACTCTAAGTTATGCTCTTCAAAAATTCATCTTTTTTAAAATTATTTTCAGTTAATCGTGCTTCAAACTTCTTAAACATTTGTGCAAGCTTACGTTGTGTACCAGTTTGGTCTAACAACGTGCACTCAAAATCAACAAGTTATGTTAAAAATTAGCAGTTGAAATTTTCTTTAAAATAACACTAGTGGTGGTAAATCTCCTTTAGATTTGATGCATGGTAGTTTAATGGATTTCAAAAAACCATCAACGGAATGTCAGTGAATATCCAGGAAATAGACTACAAGTAGTCCCTCTTTCGCTTAGTCCGTTATGCGAGACCGTAAATAAACGGCGCGGAGGAAATGGCCGAGTAAAATCCTAGGGACAAGAAGCTTTCACGCCCTTCTTGTCCGCAGGGTTTTGTGTGGTTATTTTGTTTTCTTTTTCTCGTGGTTTTCTTTTTGCGTCACGCACGACGGACCAAGCAATGGAGCGACTACTCCTCGTAGTCTATCAGGGAAAATGAACGAAAATGACGTCATACAATTTGTAAAATAGAATGGTCGGAAGTCAAAATAAATGCGTCAAGCTTTCGCCGGCGAAAGGAACCACCTTCTCTTTATCTTAGTTAAAGAACTGAATAGATTAACAATCTAAATTGCGCAACATTAAGACTTTGCAACCACTCTAGTCACCCATAAAAATTTACTTGACTTTGCGCTCCTCGTCCTACCCTGGACTAGAAAAGGTCTTTTCTTAAAACTTCTTGAATTTCACGTTACTTTCCTTTCTCTTGTTGTTTATCTCGTATGTAATCGAATCTTTTTAGCGAGTAAAAGCAATAGAATCGTCTTGGAGGTCCAGAAGAGCGAGAACCTATCAAAGTGCAACTATCAAACAACAGCGCCAGCAAATGACGCGCAATGCCCAATAACAAAAGCATGATTTGCAAAGTGCGTAGTCTAGAATTTTTCGCGCTTTAAAATTATGAGCGCCAGAACTTTTACTACAGATAATTGTAGCATAGGATTAGTACATTACGCTGATAACAGTCATCATTCATGTAGAGGCTCCACTTGAAAAAAAAAATCTGTTTGTTTGGAGGCCATGTCAGCTAAAATAGCAAAGACGTTTTTTCAAGGATCAGGTTAAAACGTTATAACTTTGCTACTGTTTAAGCTAGGCAGATAGTTTTTATATTTTGGAGGAAGGAAATATTTATGCGGTAATTCTGAAAAAAATTGAGTTGTTTCATTGAATGCGCGAAGCAATTTCCGGTTTGTAAGGTTTTCGGGGTGCCCGCTACAAAAAATATTCATCCAAAAATGAAAACAATAGGTGTTCGATGGGCACATGAGCCTATGGTCATAGGTAAGTAGAACAAGAATCTCTGCCAGATCTGGGTTTAATTTAATGTCTCGAGAATTAACAAAAGCTTCTTTTCTGACAAAAGGTAGCTCGTATTATCAGACAACCCGGACAAAAATTCTGATAGCAGTTATATTTTCTTCCAGAAGAACACTTTTCTTAATCGAATTTTCTTTAAAAAAACGAGTAATAAAAACCCTATTACGAGCAAGTTTGGCAGTCCACAGTTTATAACTGTTTCCGCAGCTGACAATAACTCTAGCTTCATAAAGCTTTTCATAAAATCAATGGCATCTCTTTGAGACAGTATAGAAATATTATTCTGTTAAGATGAAATGATGGTGTAAAGACGACACGGAACTTTCTCTTCTTTATTTATATAAAGCAAACATTCCTTATCTGTCGGTATTTATTATTATTATTATTATATGGCTAGCTCCGTGAGCGGGCCAGATGAACCAAATCGCGCGCTGTGATTGGCTACCCGAGCGGGCAAGATTGAGCCATCTTGCCCGCTCGGGACTACCCGCTGCATCCCGAAAGCAAAATTTCACCAAAAGCCATATAATAAATCCTTTATTGACCAAGTTTGTTCGGTCAAGATGGCTGGATATTGGCCTCGTTCTTTTTTTTGCGAGTTTATGGACACTTCGTCTCGGTCCATAAACATGCAAAAAAAGAACTTGGCCAATATCCAGCCATCTTGACCTCACACTTGGTCAATAACCCATACTTATTGAAAGAATCCAGAATTTCCGTATGAAGAAATTACGTGAACGATATTTATATCGACGTAATGCAGATTGCGTTTTTGTCAGCAGAGCGTTTTAGAATCGATCCTGTTTGTAGCTAAATTATATATTTGTAATAAAACAAACAATAAATTAAGTTCCGGGTTGTATGATAACAAGAAATAAACATTACTTTGCAAATGTGCATTTTATTTGCTCGATAGCTGCTTTGAAGGCACGTAACAATCGCATTTCCAATGAAAATATATCGGAAACCGCTAACAATCCAAGAGATTTTTTCTAGATAAAAGAATCTACGGAATGAAATTAGCTCAGTAAATTGTTTGAATAAATTGTTGGTCTATATTTTTTTTCTGAATTTGTCTTATCACTAGCAATCAGATTTAAATTTCATGTGAAAAAACTGCGATCAGCATCCACCCTTTAACTGGTTAAGAGGTGATCAAAATATGAGAAGAAGGCTTTTGCTACTTGTTTCATGCAAATGACATCGAATTAAATAGTTTAACAGGCCATTTCCGAGTTCCCTTGTGCCTCTGTTTTAAAGCGAGCCTGAGTGCGAAAATGTTGTTGTGAAAATGGCTTTGATTGGCATGAAAATGAAACTGTATGCAGAACTCATTTTCATGTGAAAGGCTTGGCAGAAGACTCGTTTTGAAACAGAGGCACAAGAGAACTCGGAAATATCCTAACGAGGCCAACGAAGCCCGTAGAGCCGAGTTGGCTATAACCAATCTCATATCCAACAAGCCGTACTATTGTAAAAATTTTACTGATTTTTAATTTTACAAAACGACCGGAAGTTGATGTGGCAAAAACAACAGCAAGTTGGAAGTCACATGCTTGCTGGCGAAGATGTTTTACTTTTCCCTCAAGCACTAACTTGGACTGATAAAACACACTGTCTCGCATAATTGAGTACTTGTAGTCATGTTCTTTCAAATGCCGGTTAAGGGCTGCCAACCTGGACTTGAAACTCTTCGGTTCTTATTCTAATCCAGATCTTTGGTAAGTACTTCAGCGTAAAACATTTGTAACTTTTTATCAAGATCTTCGGGCTCGTACTCCTTCAGTTCAGGGTTGAATTTTTTTTTTTTCGTTTGCCCAGTTTTCAAACGCATTCAACCACGTTTGTGTTTATTTAGGAGTGCTTTTGTTTTTGCATTTAGTCAAGTTCAGTTGGTCAACAATTATTTCGTCAGACAAAGCAAACCGGCTTTCAGCCATTTTGCGTTTTGCTTTTAAATTTCGTGCCTCTCCTATAGTTTCCATAGCAACTTCTGTATTCGCTACTTGCACATGACCCATAATCCTTTGCGTTGTTGGGGGATAACCAGTAGAAGAAATGTATGGTATCATGACAAAAGTTAGTTCGGTGAGCTCGCAAAACCAGCTGCTAATGCTTAAAAATGCACCAGAATTTACCAAAATCATGATAGGTGAAATTTGTACTAGTTTATAACTAAATGTAGAGAAAACTTTTTTGTCCATACATCGTCTGTAAAATTACAAGACGATGTATGGACAAAAAAAAATTCTCTACATTTAGTTATAAACTAGTACAAATTTCTCCTATCATGATTTTGGTAAACTCTGGTGCATTTTTAAGCATTAGTAGCTGGTTTTGCGAGCTCACCGAGCTAATTTTTGTCATGATACCATACATTTATTCTAATGGTTACCCCCCCCCCCCCCAAAAAAAAAAAAACAACGCAAAGGATTATGGGTATTTGCAAGTAGCGAATTGCAATTTATAACCTCCATTTGCACTCTGTAATCTATTTATGCACTCATTATTGACCAATCAAACACTAAATATTGAACAATTAAACACTAAATTTTGTTGAGCATATTATAAGTTCCAGTATAGTGCTTTTACAGAACATAATAGGACTACATGATAAATACCAATCTCACAGGACAACCAACTTATTATAATTTCACGGCTACGAGGTTATTAACTACCAGAAATATTGATTTTTCACCAGGTAAATTGGAAATAAATGAAAAAGATTACTTGTAATCAGAAATCATAATTAAGCTAATATGGGTATTGAATCAAAGTTCATGGTGTTTACGAAAATTAACTAAAATGTTGCTTTACAATTCCCCTCAGATCTTACGGCATATATGGCTCTGGTTTATTTTAGAACAAGTTACTTTTTTGTTTATTGCTTGCTAATGGCACGACTTGAGACTTATAGATAGGGCTTAAGATCAGTCGCCTTTAGTAGATCCAAAGATTTAACGAGTATGATCGAGATGGCTTGGTTTCGTTGTAGCATTATAACCAAAATCGTATTTAGTTTCCCCTTGCCCTTTTTCAACGAAAGAAGCACCGTCTGATTCTGTTATTCCAATCCCGTGATCAGCACCTGAGCAATTACTTCCTCCTCCACCAATCATCATCACTGATCCATCACTATCCTGCCAGTCACACCAGAAGCCGATGTTATTGGCGCTTTGGATGTCTCCACTGCACTCAGCCTGTTGAAACCCGTCTGTTGACTTGTACTGGCCGCCATATTGAACCGTGCAGTTTCCCAGGCACTGATCACTGGCCCAAACGTTGCGATGTGTAAAGTCGCCGTAACTTGTGATTTTTGATCGGAATGTTTGTCCAGCCAAACAGTTATCTGTGGTCTGTAACAAAGGAGTGTGACTGGGGTCATCACTGCGCGTGATCTTAAACTCTCTGCCGCTGACCAACCAAAATCCGTGTGAGATCATGTCAGAATTGACCGACGGAGTAGTTGTGGTTCCAAGGGCATCTTTTCGGCTATACCAGAGACCTCCAAAATCCCACATCCAACGTTTTTTGCCACCATTTGAAAATCGGGCGACCAGAGTCCATCCTTTGCCGTCATCTGTCATGTGACAGTACACCTAATGTAGAAGGAACGAATTATTTAAGGCGGGGGTTAACCTAGAAACACACCATTTTTTCAAACTTTTCTGGTGGTAAGATTCAATTCCCAATCTTGTCAAAATATGCAGTTTTGAAAAGAAAACAAATGTTTTGCCCCAGAACTGTATTGTAGCCTGACACCGGCTGATTAAGTCTGCCACCTCCTGGGGAATGCAAAACTAAGTCAAACCCCCCTCCCCTCACATCATGACAATATTAAGGCTAACCTCCTCTCTCGAAGAAGGTCTCCTCCCATTGATTCCCTCATACCTAGTTTACTTGTAGTTCCTACAAAAACTGATAAAAATGAATATGATTTGCATCTTTTAAAAGAAGACACATATCTTACTGTTTTAAAGATAGGGATTTTTGAAAAGTTGAAAACACATGAAATGGTGGCCAGTCATAGCTGATACAGAAAATCCAGCATACTTTTCAACGCAAAACTTCGACAAAATTTACTGGATTGAAAAGTTCGATGCTTGAAACACAAATATTACTCATAAGAACAAAACCTGAAAACTTCAGCTCAATTGGACAAATTGCTGGTTAGCTCATTTGGTAGAGCGCCGGAATGCAGTACGGCAGGTCGAGGGTTCGAGCTCCAGAGCGGACCAACACTCAGGGTCTTACTCACTCACTCACTCACCCACCCACCCACCCAGAGGTATTTTATTTATCGTGTTCTGTCAGTAAAGACAACAAAATGAAAGTCGGCCAATTTAGTCCTGTAATATTTTAAAAACAATTATTATCGTCTCATGAAAACTAGAATTCGGTTGGTCAAAATGGTGGTCATTTCAAGAGCTTTCGCTTTCTTGCTTATTTTACTAAAGCAATCAGCAACAAGGAAGGAAGTAAAGTGTATTTAAGGTGAGTAAAAGAACCCGCCATAGATTTCCGATGAAACTTGGTATGGTGTCATTACAGTACAAGGAGACGTTAAAAACGTAATAAAAAGAGCGGGTCACCGTGCTTGTTTTCATGCCACGATGCTGACAAATATGGTTATTTAGGTGACTTTTGGTTACCTCAGTGCGCAACAAATAAGTTCGATTATTTTTCAATGCGGCGTGTTATATCACACAGAGTTTGACTTTCTTTGATTGCATATTCATCTGTGTTCCAGAAAAAATGGCTTCAAATACCCTGCATTATTAACTGATATTTTTATCCTTTAAAGCAAACATAAGTTGGACTTGCTCTATTGCGCCCGTTACGTCGCTATCTGTAGCATTTATTTCGTTTGCAGAAAAAGGAGCCATAGATTTCTGCCAATTTTTTTCTCAGTTATTGCGGATGTTATTCTCATTGAACTTATAAAATAAAAAGTGGGGGTCACCGTGCTCGTTTAAGAGGAAAAGAGCTTTTATCTCGCTATCGAGCTTAGTTTGAGGGAAATCTCTCATGTTTTGTACGCGCGCGCGCTCATGTGCGGGCGCTGATGACGCAAAAATCGTGCGCAGTAGGAATGCGCAATGCAAAACCCGGGAGTCACCTTAACCATCCAAAAATGGTTGCTTGTAGCGGAGCTGTCTGGAACGTGGGGAAGGGAGGGAGGGTAGAGTTCAACTGATTTTTAGACTGTTACAATAACAAACGGCACGCAGCATTGTTATATCACTACAAAGAAAAAATCTTTCTTACTTTAAACGAAATGCTTTCATTCGTTAACAGATATTCTCCACTTTGTAAAGTCTGCTTGGCTTTCGTTTGGGCCTCATCGCACGAGGAAGCATCTGAAAGATGTGCAAATTAAAGTAGTACTGCGACCATAAAAACAATTATTTTATTTTTGATTCAAAACTATGTTAACTAAACTCTAACTGAACCAAGTTTTAAGTTCTGATTTTAAAAAGGCACCTGTTTATTTTAACTGGAATTTTCTTATTTATTGGTCCGCCATTATTTACTTTAAAATCTTAAGAGAGCTGCGTCGAAGAGAAAATGACGTCAAAGGCTCGCTAGTTTAAGAATGCAACGCGTGTGTGCGCGGCTGAATTAATATGCAGCACGGAAGTTTCGGGCTTTCAGACTTTTAAACCCGTGTTTTGCATATATAATAAATTGCGTTTACACGCTGAAATCTTAAGCTAGTGAGTAAATGACGTCATTTTATCTAGATCAAACCCTCTGACGTCCTGTCGGTCAGCTTTGAACGTGAGTAATGGCAGACCGTGAAATCTAACACTTACACTCAAAATAAACAGCCTTCGGATAAAACTCAAAGCTCAAAATTTTGCCAGTTAGGTGTTAGTCAACAAACTTTAAAAATCTGAAGGAGAAAAGGAAATGATTTTTTGATCATAGTACCACTTTAAAAATGTTACAACGTTTCCTGGAATGACGTATGGGGAAGCGTTAGAGCGCGCCTGTTTGACTTCTATTAGGGAAAAACCACGAAGTCATTACAAAGTCGTTATTTAGATCAATCAGTGAGAATCAGAACAGTAAACTACATCACATAATTCCTGAAGCCTATAGTCCTCATTATAATTTAAGGCGCCAAAGAACGTACAATGTACCAGCAGCCAAGACAAAGCGATTTGCTAATTCGTTTTTCGTGAAGTGTGCGGCTGTGACCAATTCAATTTGAGATGAACGAGTACTTTTAATAGAACTTTAAGTCTTATATTTATGTTTGTATATTAGTAGCTTGTGAACAATTACGCAATTCAGTATTTTACTGCGATGTGATTTTTAATAAACCAGTCTATGATTATTACTATTATTATTATTATTATTATTATTATTAATTGTCAGAAACAAACTCAGTACTTTAACAAATGGCAAAAACAAAGTGTTCTTTTGAGTAATTTGTTAATTAAAAAAATAAAATAAGACATAACTTGACTATTATGTCTTATTATCTTTAACACTGAGTTTGCAATTGGCATCACTGATCTGTTTTTCCAAGGTTTGTTTGGGGAACTCCTCCGCCGCCATCTCCGACAAGTTTCAAATCACGTTGAGCCTAGTTCTTTCTAAAAGCGAGTCTTGGCATCCATCCTTTCATATGAAAATGAGATTTCGTTCACATGCAAATTAAATTCATGTTGGTATGAATGGTTGTCCACAAGGCCTAGTTCTTTTCAGAAGTTTGGGTGAATTCAGAAAATTAAAGAGCTATTGTTTTTGTAACACTGTACCATCGAGGATTTGACTACCATACAAGACTACAAGTAGTTTCGAATGGGTCGAATGATTTGGTCCAACTAATTTAGCTTATCGAAAACCATTGGCAGCATCTCCCTGCTCTCTTTAGTAACTAGCAATGGTATATCTTTTTTTAAGTTTAAGATTTCTTACCGATTCTGTCGCATTTTTCTCCAGCCCAGGCAAGGAGGATTGGACCCTATTCCCAGAATCCTTTGCTTCACAACTATATTATCAATTTTCGCAGCACGTGATCAGATCATTTCGCCATGGATTTCGTAGAGGTCACCGTCTCAGACGGCTACAGCATTTGCTGATAACAAGTTACTTTACCTGCACTGTGTCGATTTTAGAGCGACAGAAACCGTTTGTTACCGTTTGTTTGAATGATTTTCCATGTTTGGGGTGAAATTGGTACTGGGGCATGTTAGTTTTCCTCGGAAGCTCGCGGAACGACGGATGTCCGCCTTCCTTAACCGAAGAAATTTAATGGACGGCCTAAAAGATCGTCGTTCGCCCGTGTTGATCGAGGTCCTGAATAGCTGCGACATCAAGGTAAAGTTATTTAAATCCTGTCTTCGTTTTCTTATGGAACATTTTTGATATGATATTCGCTGCAGCAGCGCCATTCAGAGCGTGGTCCAATAAAAAAAACACAGGAACCGTTCGTCAAATGCAAGCATTGTTTTGTTTTCGTTCGCTATTTATTCCTTAGTTCTTATCGTGATCATAAGGTATATTTAACTTTTATTGTTACCCGCGACACATTTCTTGTCTTGCCTAGTCTTTTAGACGGTTTGTTCTCGAATGTGTGGAGCTCGTTGTAAAAATATACATGTTCGAATCAGAACTTACAGCAAATGTGTGATTTTGCACACGAATGCACACATTTCGCACACGATTTCCTTCTTTTGGTATTCGTTCTGTTAAAAAACCATTTCACTGTAAATGGAGTACTTTAGCTTTTACTGTCACAAACGAATTTGGGCTGGTTTTTTGGTTCTATTAAATTTAACATTGCATGTGAGGTTATAAGCTGAAAATCTGTTGACAAAAGAAAATATTGAAAGAATGTATTGTTTGTTTTAACAGTCCAACGACAGAACATTGACAGTAGTGGTGGAGTTTATAGTAGTTCCCAATTCATACACTGTTAAGGCGAAACCAAGGCAGGATTATGAAGAAGAGGATCCTCTTCCCACCATTCCTTGGCTGGATGTTCTTGTGTGTAGTTGTAATTGTTCGTCTTTTCCAAGAATTGGAAATATTGTTGTAAATGCCAACAATGGTAACAAAGAAAACCCATATGAATTGGAGTTAAGTGATGACTGTGAATCAGAGGAAGACATCCCTGGAGACATTGAGGTATCAATTCAAGAATCAGATAGTAATGAGCAGGATGATAATAATAATAATTATGCTGGTGCTGCTGCCAATGATGACAATGATGATGGCAATCAATGTGTTGGAGACATTACTGAAAAGTTCACAGAATATTTCGCCCTCAAAGGTAGCAGCTACCATGAAGACTGTCAAAAAGCATTAAAGAGATGTAAACAGTTACAACTAAGCTAACAAGACATTGAAATGAGAGTGAACCCTGAGCCTATGAACATTCGGGATAAAAATGCCATTCTTGTAGAGGCCCATCTTGATACGAGTGGGCTACATACAAAAAGAAAAAAATCAGAAAAGTGACTGCAGCTATAAAGAACAATGAAATAGACAATGTGAGATTCAAGTCCATTGGATTTATGTTCATTCCAGATTTGAATGACTGGTTATATCAGCCTCGTATTTTGATCACAAAATCACATCCCTGGCTACCCACAGATGCTAACTACAAATACAATGACAATTTAGATTAACTCTTTATTTAATATCTATACTGAAGCCATTGAAAGTTTCATTTATTGATGTCTCGAAATGTGCATTGCTAAATAGCTTTTACCAAGAATCATCCATACCTTTTTATCCAAAAATTTAAAAACAGTAATTGTGTAAATTCATTGAAATAATTTTTTTTTGATTCGTTCAGCCCCTGAAATGTGACCCATCCAGTGACACATCCCCCTCACTCTTTTTTTGTAACATTCATCAATTACTCTGTGATGAACACACTCCCAGCCCCACCCCCCTTCCAGGCTAAATTCCATGCAAGGGGTTTTACATACAATGGTTGATTTTTGAAATTAAAATGGTTTTTCATATTGCTGCTCATGAGTCGTGGGACACAAGGCATATATATTTAGTAAATAATAAAAGACCCAGTAGTATTCAGAATGGAACAATGCCTTTCAAAAACTCCCTTGGTGCAATAACCGAACCTAATTGGTTGTTGGGAGAGGGGGGAGCAGGGAAGATTCTGTATTTGCGCATTTCATACTGCAAAAAGTAAAAACACATTTAGTGATTGCAACTCAAACTTTAATGAATAAATACGTAACAGTAAAAAACTATTACATTGTTTAATCAGTATAACTTTGCTTACATTGAAAGAAATTATCTAGCTATATTTTCATGCACGACCTCTCTAAACAACAGTCATGCTGGCTCAAAAGTTTCAACAATAACCCTGAAAAGTAAAGGTTTATTTACACATCTGAATATAACTCTAGAGGTTAAAACGAGATACAGTGAAGTGATCACTTTCATACCCAAAACTTGATTTTCTTGTCCAGTAAAAGAATGGCTCAGAACTTTCACAATTCCCCCTGACATTTCATTGCATTTTACAGTATTTACATGTTAAAATTGTTGAAAAAGATATTTTTCTTTCCATGATTTTTACATTTTTACTGTTAAATAATGTTGTTTACCTTTATGACTGCACAAGCCATTAATTCCAATTCAAACAATTTATCAAATGATAATAATAATAAGAATATTTGCCTGGCAAATATGAGCTGTATTGAAGAATTTCAGCTGGTACTGGATCAGCCCAAATGGCATGCGGTCTAAAGGAAGAATGGGTGTTATCCCATCCTCTCTTTTCAGCAATGATTCTGCACAGGAAGTACACCACATTTGGTTTGTTTTGGCGTTCAGGACGATTTCTTTTCTTGTCGTGGCATCGTTTACTTTACTTTCTTTTGTAGGAGTAGCCATCACTAAGTTAAAAAAGAAGACCCATGTTTATTTAAGTGTTTATATAAAAACGATTGTGAGATACAAAATGCTTAAACTAAACAAAACGTAAAGCGGCCATTCGATTGAAACGCCCGGTTGGTAACGAAGCAGCGAGCGCGCCAATTTCATACAGAGCATACATTTCACAGCTCGTTGAGTGCAAACAAAGGGATTTTCAATGGCTTGAAATCGGGTCAATACAAAGCGACCTTAGGCGACCTTTGTATACATTTCACTCATAACTTATTCTTCTTTCACGTGATAGCACTTGGAAGGAAAGGCCTCCACGAAAAAGTGACGATTTGAAGGTTTTAAAATAAGCGTTTTTAGCGATAAATGACGCGCCAAATATCACGAACAAATTACGTACAACGAACTACATTTAATCAGGCTTTCAAATGTTATTATGCCCCCCCCCAAAAAAACAAACACAATAAAGAAGTGACAAAGAATTATACCTTACCATTTTTGGATCCATTTCATTCCGCATTGACGTAAAAAACCGGTCCTGAAATCTCTCAAAATCGACTCCCCGATGAAACGTGATCGAAAATGTTGCGAAATGATATAAATCCCGTCGCGCAAAGCCTCTGGGAAGAGGTTCCAATCCTCCTTGAGCCCAGGGTACCTGACACAAACATGAAAATGTTTGTTTCAAATCGTCAACTACGCAACAGCCGCCATTATGACATCCGGTTATGAGACATCCCTACAGTTTAAAATAGGACGCGGAAAAGATATCAAAACCAATAGAATATCTGTAGCCGCATACCCAGTTTAACAAATTCAGGTTACTTTTCATGCGTCTGTCCTGTTATTGATCAGAAATTTCGTCTTACATTGTCAAAGTCGCTGTGGATCCACATGGTCATAGTCGAGTGGATCCGCAGATTACTTTGGCGAGTTGCACCGTTAATAACAGGACAGACGAGTGAAACAACAAATTGTCAAATTGTAGGATTTCTCTGGTTGACGCATCGCATAAATTAGAAATTCATGCATCTGTCCGGCTATTAACAACGAAAATTAGGCAATGAGTGAGCGAGAATTTCTGAGATTTCAGAGATAAAAATATGACCCGCAGCGGAGGATTTTTGACTAACCTTGAGACAAAAACACTGACTCGAATGTTTGATATTTTTTAAATTGAAGAGGTAATGGCGTTTAAGAGAAGAAAATGTAAAGACAATATGATAAAAAATCTATCCTAAATAAAGCCAGAAATCCAGAAATAGCCACGTATTTCATTCCCTTTGTTTAAAATTGATGAATAAGTTAAACCAAGTGGTTAAACTTGAAAACTGCAGTCGATCCAGAAACATAAATGACCTTTGCAGCTTGCAGAAAAAGAAAGCTGAAAAAGGTGGGCACCCCAGTGGTGACAAAGATCTTTCGAAACTTGTTGTGCCGCCGTTATGGTTTGTTATTAGGTAAGAGACTGGACACGAATTTGCTACGTCATCGGAGTCGAAAATATCTGGATTCACCTGTCCACACGTTATCGGATTTGTTGAGGATTTTTTTTTCCATTCTGGAAAGCGGATTTATAAATATGCCGATTCGCTGTCGAATTCGGATGTCGATGTCGGATGCGTGTGGACGGAAGCCGTATCCGGAAAGAAAAAGTTGCAGATTAAAAAATATCCGGATACGTGTTGACGGGGCCTTAGATCAGATGTCCAAACATCGTCACGGTCACGATTTTCGTTGCTTAACTTGATTAATTATTATTAAGTTTAAGAAGGTATATTCTTAATCGGAGAAAAGTGCAAACTTTCTTAATACTACTGGTCATAAACATAGCAATGTCTTACTTTCATGATCAAAGAAAATATTACTCCTTCTTGTTCATGGAACCCAGTGTCTTCATCGAGGACTCCATGCCTGTTCAGTTCGCACGTTCCTTTGCCGTTCTTCTCGGATAACATCTTGAAGTTTGTGGAAGTACACCAGGGATTTCTCAGGCAAGAATAACTGCATGATGTTGAATCAGGTGACTCAAACTGCTCAACGACGTGGCCATCAAGCCGCTGATTCTCGTGCGTCGTGATGTATGCCGAACGAGACGATGTAGCGTCTTCTGTGGCCGCGAGATAACAAACATTCATCATTCCTTGAAACAGGAGAAAAGCTAGAAGAACCCTGTTCCGACCCATTGCTTGGTAAGTCGTCTTGGAAAGGCAAGTTGTTCCAAAACTTCACATTTATAAGTGTCGTGGCGTTTCTATGACTGCCACCGTTTTGTAGTGTAATAAGAAGACATGATTGGTTGATTCTGTTGGAGATGAGGCTGCCAGTAAGTTGTCGGTTTGAGAGTTACGTTGTCTGTTCGCATTATTATTATTATTTTTTTTCAGATTTGAAGCGATATAAGCGAAATAAAAACTAAACCTAGGGAGCTCACTAAAATCACCTAAATAACTTCAATTACGTCGAAAAAGTGAACAAACATCACGATCATAATTATTCCCACACAAAGTCTTATAATTTTTGCCATTACGCAAGTTCATAGACACGATGATTTCCTTCAGAGCTCTAGCTTTGGCCACCTGCGCACAAACCGACAGTAAAAGTACAGGATGTTTGTGCAATTCGATTCAAAATATGAGCAGTTTTGTTATAAGCCAGATGACAAACTGTGGTAAAATGTTTGCAACTCTATTAAAATAGATGTCGCGTAGTTGGATGGGTTTGATAAGCATAAACGACTGAATTTTACCATTGTTTACATTAGTTAATTTTATTAATAAGCTGGAATTGTAATTAAGTAAGTAAAGATGCTGGCGGAATTATATTCAAAATTGAATTAAACAAACATGTCACGTTGGGAGACTGGTAATCTTCTCGTTTAGCGATACACAATATCCGATTGCATGAGCTGAGTTTGTCGTTTAGCTAAGCGTGTGCTAGTATGCAAGGATGGATCTAGGGGGAGGGTGCAGGGGTGCGCCCCACCTCCCCCCCCCCCCCCCCCCTGAGATGAAGCCATCTTCTTCGTATTCTCTTTTGAAATGTCTTTATCGCACCGCGTACCGGTCAGTGACGTCATTCCTTAGAGGTGCAACCCCTCCTAAGGAAAATCCTGGATCCGCCCCTGGTATGGGGCTGGCTAACGGCTTATGCGTGACACGTGAAGAGAGCAACAATTATAACGAGATCATTGAATTCATGGGAAAAATAACCGATCGTTTAAAGAAGCCAAAAGGAAATGGGACTCGTGAATTTTGTTAATGTTGTGATGTGAAACTGTTACTGCGTGTTACTTTCGGGTACGTTAGTACAACTCGTCTCTTCTTTTTACGTGCGTTTAACGACCGTAAAAACACCTGTGATCCTGAATTGGGCGCTAAATGGTAACGAGATCGCGAGAAGGTTTGATTTGCCGACCGCCACAGTTATGGCAGCCGCTGTAAACAAACGATTCGTTCTCCTGTTTTACTTACGGCAGAGGCGAGAGAGAAGACGAAAATACCTCAAGAGATATTGGGTACTATAGATGTTTTAAAAGCGTTTTCAATTGGGTAAATTTCAACTCCATTAGTGAAAGAAATGCGTGAAAATGATCACGAGTCATTTTATGAAATACCCTGTTCCGGATTACACCTGAAAGACTTGACCATCTCATTTCTCTTGTAGGCCCGATGCTATGAAAGAAATCTCTTTATCGTGAACCCATCAGTCCTGATGAACGTCGTAACTCTACGTTTCTTAGCCACTGGTGATTCCCTACAGACGATATTATTTAGCTGGCGTCTTGGTCACACAACTGTGAGTAGAATAATACCGGAAGCAGCATTCACGGCCTGAATAATTGAAACGAATTGTAGACGAATTGTGGTATCTTTGGAACCCAATGTGCTGCGGAACCATAGATGGGAAACACCTAGTGGTGCAGTGCCGCCATCCCCCAACGGTGGCATAATAATAAGAACGTGCTATTCCCGGGGGGGGGGGGGGGGGGGTGTACTCCCTTATAAGGGCTTAATGGGGACGTGCGGAAAGCCAGGGTATGTTTTCCGAGATTTTTGTCTTAATCAGGGTATCGATTTATCAATTTTTGTCTTAAATGGGATATCTTTTCTTGGACGATAAACAGCAAAATTTTTACAAGCTCTTGTAAATTAATATTGACTTCCGTTGACTTTGGCATTGATGCCAGGCACATTTAATTTCCATTGCTTACTCAACAAGAAAGCCACACAATTTGTAATTGCAGCTTTTAATCTATGTCTTAAACAGGGTATCAAAAATCGGAATTCTGTCTTAAACAGGGTAGGAAAATCAGCGATATTTGTCTTAAACAGGGTCAGGGTATGAGGGGCCGGGCCGCACCTCCTCACCCAGGGATATATCAAGTATCCCCCCGGGTGCTATTCCGAGACATGACGCGATTATTTGATAACTAGATAAGTCATTGTTTATCGATAATATGGAAATTTGCCTCTTGAATGAAACAAAATCATTCCTCTTCCATTTTGTTTTCATAAGTTAATAACATTATTTCATTTTTCCCCAGCAGGAAAGCGAAAGCGAGCACATCTTCCTTTCCATGTTTTTGAGAAAACAAGGGTATCAAAGTATCAAGTTACGAAAAATAAAATTATCACGTTTCCTAGTTCAACATATTAATGAATTTAAATACAGGCAGAAGAGGACGCAAAACGTACTGACAGTCCTGCATAACACTCTGCACTATCTGAGATTGTCTCACTAGTTCAATTATAGGAATAATTGCCCCCGCAGGGTTTTGGTTCAGAGGCCAAAACCCGAGGAGGCATTATAGTCTCTCGCGCCTATACGTATAAACAATGTGTGAAGTATTGGTGTAG
>JAHPZR010004689.1:57500-60000 GCA_019787425.1 Platygyra sinensis
TTCTGCTGGGCTTATGACCGAATCGTCTTCGTACATGGTACAGTGGAACCTCTATTTAACGAAGTCCTCGATATAACGAACGATACTTTAAGTCCCGGTCAAAATTACAGTAAAATGTATGGAAGAGAACCTCGATATAAGGAACCCCGATATAACGAATTCCTCGATATAACGAACATAATCCGGAAGCCCAAACGTAAAATTTACCTCG
Organism: Platygyra sinensis; assembly: GCA_019787425.1. Lineage (NCBI taxonomy): Eukaryota > Metazoa > Cnidaria > Anthozoa > Scleractinia > Merulinidae > Platygyra > Platygyra sinensis. The sequence continues at coordinate 57,712 of JAHPZR010004689.1, forward strand.
ATATAACGAATTACAATGTCAACACGCGACAGAAGACAAACGCTGAACAGATCAACAGTTAGCAAATCCTTTAATCCATATGGTAAAGAGACAGCGACCTTTCAGTCAATGGCTTATTATTTGTCATATACATTGGCATTATAATATTTCCACAGAAGTCACCTGTGTTACGAATCAATCATTAACTATGACCTCGATATAGCGAAGATTTTGGTCGTGTCCCCTCAAATTCGTTATATCGAGGTTTTTGATATAACGAACGGTCCATTTAACCAACAAATTTGGCCGCTCCCCAGCGACTTCGTTAAATCGAGGTTCCACTGTACTCAGGACTGTTAATATTACAGTGATAAATGATCATGTAACGAGACCTGAATTTTATTTCCTTTGCAACATCAATTTGTTGTACACACAACGCTGATTCGTCACACTTTTGTTGTATACATAGAATATCCATACGTACCGCTGCCTTGTCCAATACAACATGATCACATTCATCTGCCACCACGTTATTTGATACGAAACAAACATGCCTGCACAACATGCGAATATAGCACACGCAAAAAGCGACAAAACTAATGAAGCAAAGAGAAAAATAGCAGCGGATAATGTACTCAGTTTGAGCAAAAACATAGCGAATGTAAGCTTACTAATGAAGATAGACGTTACATACCTAGACCTAAGCTTATGACAATTAAGCTTACGTTTATCCTTACTCTGATGTAAGCCACTTTAGCAGTTCAAAATGGCATCTTTGTTGTCGTTTCCTAGAGTTTGAGTACGACGCACCTTGCCTTTACCAGTAATGTTCTTCTGTCGTCTGTAGCAACATTGCGTCCACATTTTCTGTTCACTGAGAACTCATTTGATTTCTGGCATGATTCTGGTAAGACCTTCGCTAAATCCGCTAAATCATTTGATTCTTTTGCTATTTTGAGTTCGCGGAACGACCCGTTTCGAAATATATGCTCATTACACACGCCATCTTTTTGAGTGGATCTACCGCGAACGGTGTGTGGGTCTGTATGTTTGAGCGTAGAAAAGTTTACACCATTTGTTAAGATATTCGACGTATCCGCCATTGACTTCGACATCGTGGAAAGAAGGTTGAGCCTTTACGACGGGTCTGCGGTATTTCCCATTGCACGTGACTGAGTTTTGTGGAGAAATGCAGGGTAAATTTAAAGTCGGCCTCGCCCGACTAAAAATACACTTCAATCACAATATGGCCTGCATTACGATTTCAGTGCGATCAAATAAATTCGCTTCGCGATTCTGATCTAAAACAAATTGAAACGCTTTCAAGGATCCTGCAGATGGATTTTGAGAGAAAAACTGCTCAGAGGGTATCGTAGGAAATTCTGAAGTATGCTAGAAATTCGAGGCCAGTGTGGTTCAGTTTCAACAATAACTAAATACCCTTCCGATCGTCAGTATGACCTTTGGCATCTCGTTTATTTGGATCGCTTACTTTTACTGAGTAATCTTACGTGGCGTAGAGCCCATGTTGCAGCTGGGCGACTGGCAGGGATCCAAATGTAAATGTAATGTTTTGCGGCGTTTTCGTTGAGGACAAAAAGCTTGACTCTAATTTGCATATAGGGCGACTGTAACGCGATACTTCCGTTTACATATCGGAAAAAATCTCGACTTCTGTTTTGCTTTCGAGATACGTTTGCTCGTATATCAAGACAGATGGTTTGTTTCAGTATCACACTATAACAACAGAGTGGTTTGATACTTTTTTTCCAGAATTCACTTCGTCAGAGTATTAAGTAAAGATTATCATGTGATACAAATTATGACTTAAACAGAAAGTGTTGGTTTAGTCAGGACAACTCGGATTAATATTAATCCGCGGATTATAATAATAATAGATTATAATATGGTTATTATAATCCGGTAATAGATTATTATAATCCATTAATAGATTATTATAATCCTGTAATAGATTATTATAATCCAGTAATAGATTAAGGCACGGCAAAAACTTGGAAGGATTAGATTATTATTAATAATAATCATCCGGATTAATATTAATCTCTATTATAATCCAGACCAGAGCTATGACAGACAAACTACAGACATTACACGCTGAACAAGCAGAACAAGGGACTGACGGGACATAACACTGATCACATCAGTCACACGATCACTTGCATATGTTAGAGCTGGTAGCGATGTTGAGCCTAGAAGTAAATGAAAAGGAACAAGCGCCTCTGGGCCAGCGAATCCGTGCGGTCGGCATGTGTTTTTACAAGAAAGGGGACCTTAAGGACGTTCGCGCCC
>JAHPZR010004689.1:65000-66757 GCA_019787425.1 Platygyra sinensis
TCAGCATCAACCATAAGGCTAGTGTCGAGTTTGTTGGTTTTTTTTTTGCTTGTTTTTCCGTTTAGCGAATAGAAGAATTTTTACACGGTCTTGTAAAGACATTTTACTGTATTGTGCATTTATTCACAAATTTTCAACACGTCAAATTATATGCTTTTCAGAATCTCACCTCGCGCGAGTTTTCTCTCAAGATATTCTTAAAATTTCACAACTTTTAGCCTCGGTGTTCGTGTGAGTAATCTATCAAACACGAACGGCCGTGAAGTTGACTATATCAGTACTAAACACCGAGAATAAGTGAGTTGAAAATACGACGTGCAGCGGAGTATTTTTGACAAGAATTGAGCTGTTTGGAAATGTGTTCAAACACTGTCTTGAGTGTTTGATATATCTTCTCAAATGAAACTAAAACTAAAAAAAAAAAAAACAGAAAAATAAAATCGTAAAAAATTGCTTTCATTTATATCTCCAGACATCGTCACTGGATTGTATGTGACTAATTAATGATGTTGAGAAGATATATTTTTACAAAGGAAAAAGAGCTCAGAATTTCTAAATATAACTAGTCAGAAATGTTTGCTAATTAATAATGTCTTACCTTCAAGATCAGGGAAAATGTTACTCCTTCTTGTTCATGGAACTCAGTGTTTTCATCGAGGACTCCGTGCTTGTTTAGTTCGCACGTTCCTTTGCCGTTCTTCTCGGATAACATCTTGAAGTTTGTGGAAGTACACCAGGGATTTCTCAGGCAAGAATAACTGCACGATATTAAATCAGGTGACTCAAACTGCTCAACCACGTGGCCATCAAGACGCTGATTCTCGTGCGTCGTGAAGTATGCCGAGCGAGACGATGTAGCGTCTTCTGCGGTCGCGAGATAAGAAACATTCATCATTCCTTGAAACAGGAGAAATGCTAGAAGCTTGTAGCCACTCATTGCTTGGTAAAGTCGTATTGGAAAGGCAAGTTGTTCCAAAACTTTACATTTATAAATGTCGTGACGTTTCTATGACTACCACCGCCGTGTAGTATAATAAGAAGACTTGATTGGTTGATGATTTTAATTGGAGATGAGGCTGCCAAAAAGTGGTCGGTTTGACGGTTACCTTGTCTGTTCGCTTTTTCTGATTTGAAGCGATTTTGGCGAGATAAATGCTAAACCCCAGGAATGATAACTCACCAAAGTCGCTTTAATTAAGCCAAAAAAGCGAACAGACATCTCGATCATCAATATTCTCATACGAAGTATTAAAATTTTGCCATTACGCAACATGAATTAAACAAGATGATTCCGCAGGAGCTCGGGCCGCCTACGTACAGCCCAACAGTGGAATTACAAGATATTTTGTGAAATTTGATTCAAAATATGAGCAGTTTTGTTATAAGGCAGATGGCACATTGTGGCAAAATGTTGGGAAGTTAATTAAAGCATATGTCGCGTAGTTAGAAGGGCTAGATAACCATAAACGACAGCGTTTCAACAGTGTTTACATTAAGCTGGAATTCTAAGTAAAAAAGCTGGCGAAATTATTTTTAAAATGAAACAAACTAGCCAGATTGGAACTTGTGTATTTAAGATAGAAAATCCTGCGCAGTGTAGTTGATCATTTGCACCCTGAAGAAGGCAGCATTGCCGAAACGTCGGTGCGTTAAGACTCTCTATAAGCAAAGATATCAGTGACGTCACCTATTGTTATTAATATGCCAACCAGAGAACTATTCGGTGGTAAAACAAATTCTTTGTTTAACGTTTTCAA